>ML414432.1:0-44884 GCA_005239525.1 Nicotiana knightiana | reverse complement strand
TACCCCGGATTATATTTGCAACGCCCGCTTAGTTTTCTACAAGACATAGTTGAGCGTGATCAGGCAGCCCGAAGAGCCAGTAGATGGAGCAAGGGGAGGTAAAAGCGAAAGAATGTCTTTTTAAAGTTTTCAGAATAAAGTGATAGATAGAATATTAGCAGGGACGTACGAAGAGGGATAATGAAGCATTATGAGTGAGATGTGATACATGGATGGAAACGGTAAAGTGTTACAGAATCTATAGTTAAATGAAGAAAGAGACGAGAGGTGATGGACCTTAAGACAACAAAAGAGTATAGGCCATACGGTCACGTCCTCATTTCGAGAAATAAGTTCGCAACTCTAACGTGATTAATAGAAGGAAAAGTTAGACCCCAGAGTAAAAGAAATCAATATGAACTAGTGAACAAGATAAACTAAACATGAATTAGGAACTGAGTGATTTGATAATAGTCAGTATCATGAGAATTTCAGATTGCATTCCGGCAATAATAGAATGGACAACAGAAGAAGATCCATGATGAATTCAAAGAATGGTCATTCAGGGAGACGCTTCCCTAAAGCAAGCAGCATGAGCAAAGTTAAGCTTAAGGGACTGTATGTGCCAGTAACACTAATTGTCACCATCGCGTGTGAGGAATTTTGTTATCCTTGGTATAGAAGGATTGCCGCAAGGCGAGTAAGGATCATTGATGATGTGAAAGGACGCCAAAGATGAAGAGGAAAATATCTATAGGCAGGTCGTCATAATTCCAAGTCTTAGTACTCCCCTAAAGGGGGGAATATGGAATGATAAAGGAAAAATGCAATAAAAATGAGAAAGGGATGATATTTCACTTATCCAGATTTTACAGATATACTATGATTCCAGAACGTTATGTAAGCACGACGTTAAAAAAAAGTAAGTATGGGTTCCTACCCGGGATGTTATTGATAGATAAGGATCCAGTACGTGAGGTAATTTAATACAAGAAAATAACCCAAGAAAGATTACGCAAAATATGGATATGAGAATGGGCCAACGAGTAGTTAGTAGTTGATTCAGGAAGAGCCTAGTCATGTGTCACGACCCCAAAACCACCCCGGCCGTGAAGGCGCCTATTGTGGTACTAGGCCAGACAACTCAATACTGAAACATAAGGCAACCTTTTAATTTTTTATTCAATACTGCCGATATTGTCATAAAATTTTCATTTTTAACATTTCAAACAAATAAAGATAGATAAACATTTCCACTATGTCCCAAAACTCGGAGTCATCACTCATGAGCATCTAAAGAATACAAGTCTGATACACTATCTCTAATACAATATAAGCATGAGTATGCAAGTACCAAAGAAGTAAGAAGGAAAAGGCAGGGCTGCGGACGCGTGCAACTACCTTGCAATCTCTTGAGTCTCTAGGACTGTAAATCAATTCTCAGTCAGCCCTAGCACCTGAATCTGCACACAAGGTGCAGAGAGTGATGTGAGTATGCCAACTCAGTAGTAATGAAAGTAAATAATGTCTGAGAACTACGAAACACATTAAACAAATCATTAATCCACAGTAAATACAATTTTTCTTTCGGAACTCATAGGTACGACAATTTGTAGCACTTGAAAGTCGATTTCAGTAAAATTCCTTTTAAAATGTACCTTCTAAAAGTTTCCATAGAAATCAAGATAATTTAGTATAGAAATGATAAAAGTCAAAAATAGCCTCTCGGGCAGAAACATGTATCATAAATCGCCCCTCGAGCATAGCATCACTCAGGATCAGTCACTCAGCATGCCTCACAATCACTCGTAATCAGCCCCTCGGGCAACCTCACAGCCACTCATGCCTCCCAATCACTCGTCACTTGGCACTCGACACTCGCACTCAGTAGTTACCTGCGCTCACTAGGGGTGTGTACAGACTCGGGAGGGACTCCTTCAGCCCAAGCGCTATAACAAGCCAAATCATGGCATCAATCACTCTGGCACCCGGCTTATCAATAACATGTTGTGGCGCGCAGCTCGATCCCATATCATATCCTCACAAATCAGGCCCTCGACCTCACTCAGTCATCATAAACAGTATAACATGTTGCGGCGCGCAGCCCGATCCCATAATATCCTCACAACATAGGCCCTCGGCCTCACTCAGTCAGAAACCTCTCAAAAAGCCACTCGGGCTATTAGTAAGACGGGGTACTCGACCCAAAATATTATTTTATAACTCAAAATAGTGTAAATAAGACTGAGTTTCAAAATCAATTAAACATAATATGACTGAGTGTAAATCATAAGTCAGCATAGTGAGGAATAGCAGTAAAAGCCCCCAAGGGGTCCAAACACTTAGCACGAGGCCCAAATACGACATTCCGCCCAAAACATAGTAATAATCTTTGAAACATGAAATATGATATGATTTATAATCAAATACGCAACTTAATAGTTGCCACGGGACGGACCAAGTCACAATCCCCCAACCGTGTACGCCACACACTCGCCATCTAGCATGTGCGTCACTCCAAAACAGTGATATAATGTGAAGTCCGGGGTTTCTTATTCTCAGGACAAGAGTTACAGTCATTACTTACCTTAAACCGGACGAAAATCTACTCTGCGATGCCTTTGCCCCTCGACTTGGCCTCAGCACGCCCCGAATCTATTCAAAAACAGATTCATATAATCAAAATACTCTAAGGGAACAATCCCACTCGAAAATAACCAATATATATGAAAAATCCCGAAATTGGCCAAACCTGACCCTCGGGCCCACATCTCGGATTCCGATAAAAATCACAAACCTAGAATCCTTACACTCTCACGAGTTCGTACATACTAAATACATCAAAATCCAACCACAAACGACGCCTCAATTCCTTAATTTAAACTTTTCCAATTTCAAGCCCTAAACCCCTAATTTTAACCACTAACTTCCATAAGTTTCACGTTTAATCAGTCAAATATCACCATAGAAATGAGTTTTAGGTCCAAGAAACTTACCTCCACGGACATCCCTTGAAATCCCTCTTCAATTTGCTCCCAAAAGCTTAAGCCCATATGGAAATATGATGAAATAAGCCAAAAACTCACAAAGGCATCTATTTATATGACCTGCCCAGCGATTGCCACATTTGCGACCTCTATATCGCACCTGCGGACCTGCACCTTCGGTCCCAGGTGTGCATCTGCGGCGCCCATTAATTTCTCTATTTTTTGCACCTACTCCTAAACAGCCGCATCTGCTGGCTCGTAGGTGTGGTAACATCTCCACATCTGCGATGCACCTCAACTAGCCTATGCGCCACACCTGCGGTGACCGCACGTGCGGCCACCAGTTCGTATCTGCGGAAATCATAGAATAGAAACACACCAGCACACACTAATGCCAAAAACTCATCCGTCAATCATCTGAACTCATTCCAAGGCCCTCGGGATCTCAACCAATGGTACCCACAAGTCATAAATGATAATCCGAACTTAGTCGAGCCCTCGGAACACCCAAAACAACATCAAACACCAAATAAATCCATAATTCAAGCCTAAGGATTTCTAAACTTCTGAAATTCGCCAACGATGCCGAAACCACTCAAACCACGTTCGAGTAACCTGAAATTTTGCACACACATCCCAAATGACAGTACGAACCTATCCCAACTTCTAGAATTCCATTCTGACCCCGATAGCTAATTTTCCACTGCCGACCGGAAATTGCCAAAAATTCATTTTCGCCCATTCAATCCTAAATCTACTTCGGACCTCCGAATGATATTCCGAACACACTCCTAAGTCCCAAATCACCTAATAAAGCTATCCGATCCACAAAACCACATTCCGAGATCATTTTTCTATAAGTCAACTTCTGGTTGACTTTTCCAACTAAATCACCAACTTAAGAGACTAAGTGTCTCCTTCCTCTCCACAATCACTCTGAACCCGAGCCAACCGTCCCAACACAAGATAAAGGAGTCGAACAACACATAATAAGGCAGAAATACGGGAAACGGGCCTAAACTCTCGGAACGACCGATCGAGTCGTTACATTCTCCCCCACTTAAACATACGTTCCTCCTCGAATGTGCCTAGAGTTGATCCAAAACCATCCAATATTGCCGTGTAACCTACCATGCACATACCCGGGAGAGATCCCACGTCACCCTATCCCATATAGGTTTAGTAGCACAACACAATTGGAATTTCGCAATCCATCCTAATCGAAACCTTAGAACCAAATTTCCATTTCCGAAATAATTTACAAGATCAAAATTTCACAACTTTTAACTGAATAAGTCTAAACACGCTGTATCAAGCCATATCCGTAACCCAAGATGCAATCACATAATATACTGCATGACTCAAACACTCATAGCGATAACTCCTAATCACAATAGCTGCTCAAAACAACCTAATACTGGTACATAACCTCTTATCAAGAAATGCCTCGCTCTAACACTTTCATATACTGCCGATGATGAAATAAACACGTAGAAACTAGCAACCATTTGTCCGATCAACATCAATATCCTACCAAATATACTGCAACAAGATCCAGAAGTACCCATTCTAGGTCCAACGACCTCATCTCATTTACCATAATCACTCTAGTAACATGACACATCAATACCATCTGGAGCCTAACCTGTGCAACCGTGCACCCCACAGCAACATCCCAATGTACTCAATCATAGAAAAGATTCACACGAGAGGACTATTGTCGCGCCCCATTTTTCCTCTCCTTTCGGATTAGTCAGGGTTTTTGACATTATTGGGAAAACTCATTTCCTTTTGGGATAAGGGATGTAAGGATTTGAAGAGTCGTCACCTAACGAATTAGGGTGCGTTAGGGCACCTATTAAGGGTGAAAATAACACTAATTGAATAACTAGAGATTAGGTAAGGGATTGAAATTACTCCAAGGGGAAGGTGTTAGGCACACCTCAAAATCCACAACTATGGTTCCCGGCGAAACAAACTTTGTGAACTTAAGCAAGTAGCAAATAAGCAGTCAAAGTATACACATGGAAACAAGTAACGGTTTTGGAAAGATTCGCAGTCTAAGCATACATATGTAGGGGATAAGGGAGTCCTAAGTTGTTTATCCTATAGGATCACATCAATGCAATGCCCGATAATCATTCCTCAGTGAGGGGCTACACGTGGCATTAGCGCACCGGTCATCATATCCATATCTACCCTTTACCCCACCCCTTATCGGTTATTAAGCGAATTTATTTAGCGATCTCTATACGTGCTGTTACCCGTGCCTTCTTAATGGTCCTGGAGAATTTTAGGACCTCTAAGTATAGGTAGTTCTAGACAGGTGCCTAAGGTTTTAAAAGGATAAAATTCTAAGCGACATGCAAGAACAAATAGGACTGATCAGTGCATGAAAGCAGTTATGTGGCCCACATTTACCTCCACAAGTAATGCATATAATCAACACGTCTCAAAGACAAACAAGAGGCAGTTTTATTAGACAGGATCTTAAGAGAGGATGTCTAAGTGAATGTCAATGCACAAAAATATGCAACTTTATTTTTATAAACTCAGAAGCAGGGGCCTAGTCAGTTTGCCTACTGATTTTTAAGCCTGTTAACCTTTAGACAGTTCAAAAGTTGTTTTTGCCTAAAAGCATGTTATTCTAGGTGTTACGAAAATGCAGGGATTGTTGCCAGTTTTACCTAAAATATGATAATCATATGTGAGATTGTTTTTACCTTTTTATGAATCAATAGTTAAAACTAGGTGTGGTTAAGCAAATGCAAACATAGCGCCTAATAGATGATTTCTAAATGAACAGAAATGACAGTTTTATGTAAATGATCCTTAAATTAACAAAATTCCTAAGGCATGGTTTCTAAATTCACAAAAGAGCTACATAATGATTGAAACATGATTTTTTTTGAATGCACAAAGTAACAACTTTTATGTTAACGTTGTTTATTCTCCTAGGAGCAAGATTTGTAAGTGATAAACATAAAGCATGGATGAGATACTGAAACAGTAGACATGAAATCCTAGGAACATGATATCTAGTGCATTTTTGGCATGATTTGAATGAATATGTTGGTCCTAAAACATGGATTCTAATGCAGATAGAAATAATGTAAAGCTTAAAACATGCTTTCTACCCGATGATATTAACAGAACTATATAGCTACCCTTCCCATTTCACTAGCCAACCCCAATATTTGTTTACAAATAATTATTACAAACCAGCTGAATAAATTACATAAATATATAAAGGAAAAGAAGAAGTTAAACTATAGGGAGCCTGAAGTAGGCCCAAGTGTACCAAATTGTCCATAGCCTCATATGCCAAAGTCATAGCCTTGCTCATGTCCGGGTGTGTCAGAGTTGCCTAAGGACCTCAAGGATCCCAAGCAGTGCTCACACCCAGATTTCATAACCAGAATTGAGTAAGTGTAGTGTGGAAGAGCCAGCCCCAGTGCATCAGAGTTCAGAGGGATCTCACAGGAATCCCAAGGCAGTCACACACTGGAGGGGCAGAACCTAAGGACCTAAGAGTAGAGCGAGAGTGCTTGACATAGTTTTGAAAAGGTTTTGATATGAAAACAATATTGAAAAAGAACTCAGTTCAATGAAGAAGTTTTATGAAAATAGAGGGGTTTATTAACAGTAAAATAGTTAAACAAGAACAATGTCAACCAAACAAAAAGCATATCAGCCATAGAGCAAGCAGATTCCACATTGCTCAACAACAGACTTTCACATAGGGAAGTTGGGAACTGGGGACACATAGGGCATGTACAGTGAACACATAATAGGCAGAAACATAGAGGTTTTGTAGGGGTTTATGGGATTAGGGGATAGATAATGGTACCAACACAGTATGAATTCCAGAAAAAACAACTGAGGACAGAGTTAAACATAGAATCAGACAACTTAAGGTAACAAACTTGCTTTGCAAAGAAAGGTTCATACCAGAAACCAGACAAACATAAATAGAGCAGAGTCAGGCTGGGACATTCTATAAAGGGATTAAATTGTTCATAAACATGTTGATCCTAAGTTGAATTAGGACAGAACTAATATGCTGAGTGAAGCAGTAATATAAACAGGTTAATTACATGTTGAAAAGCTAAACAATAGACAGAAGTAAACTGATGATTAGTAAATTAAAGCTGTAAGTAAACACATTGAGTTTGGAACTTGGATTTAAATCAGAACATACCAATTAAATAGAGAAGATACTAAGTTTAGGGCAGTAGAGTGCAATAATTAGCCTTGGCTTGTAGCCGGCCAATTCAATTGAAGCAGCAAGTAGTAAGAAATAGCAGAAAGTTTTTAAGTGTGAGAGAGAGTTTTTGAACTAGTGAGTTCGTGTGTAATGAGATTAGAAGAGAGCATATATATAGAAGTTTGAAAGTTAGGTAAATAAGGTAAGAGTCAAAATTGTTCAGTGATTGAAGAACTCAAAATCAATTAGAGTAAAAATCAGTGCAAGTACTCCTTCAACTAAGGGAGTTAACTTTAAACGATAAAAGACATGTAACAAATAAGGAAAGAGATCATATATGGCTGAAATATAGCTAAGGAAATAATTCAAACACAGTACAGGTATAGAGTAAGTGATTAAGGCTAGGTACATAAGGTTCTAATTATGGAAATAACATAAGAATCAATTAACAGTATAGTCAACCATATAATTAAGGCAAGAAAATAATTTAGAAGTCGGAAATCAGTAAAGGGCATCAATCATAGGAAATCTATAAAGGGCATCAATCACAAGAAATCAGTAAAGGGTATCAATTTCAGGAAATTAGGGATTCAATTACAGGAAATTAGGGATTCAAACAAAATAGCACTGATTAAAGGAAACTGCTACTAACTTCTGGAATAAACATAGTATAGGCAGAGAGAAGCAAAATCAACAACCTTAATGAGCATGGGTAGAAATCACGGAAATTCAGAATATATTTTTGAGAAACAGACATGCATACAAATCAAACGAACAAATCAGCGTAGACAAACTCAAAATCCAGAACTAAGCCAAGAAATTAGGGGGTTTAGCACAGTTAATCAGGTTAAAGGGAAAATCTAAATAAACTGTTTAAACATAGTAAATATTATAGAATAACAATTAAAATCAGAGGAAAAGTCATTTTGAAACAAGGGGTTAAGAAACCCTAGTTATGGAGACGAAGAGGCATTTTGAAAGGATCAGAAAGTTCTCATGGAAAACCAGTAAAATAACGAGTTAAGATATAAAAATAGTGTTTTAGAGAATAATGACCCAGAGGTAGAGATATTCCGGCTTAGAAACCATAGATCTAGCCGGAAAAAGAAAGATCTTACTCAATCGAGCCATGACTGCCTGAGAATGGTAAGCACAGACTCAGGGGAGGGAAGTGAACGACCATCGGTCCCTTGAGGACCTCGAGGCAGCAAGAAATCGGGCATGGGAGGAGCCATAGACGCTAGGGGTGGTAGAGAACTACCATAGTTACCGGCGAGGGCAGCCGGCGAGGGGAAGCTTTATGGCAGAGGGAGCTTGAGAGAGAATGAGAGGGTGTGACGACGGAGAGAATGATAGAATGAGGGAAATGGGGGGTAGGCCGTTTAGGTTAATTAAGGTAATATAAATCCATACTGTTTTTCAAAATTGATCAACGACCAAGATCTAACCAGCATTGGGTCTGTAGTGTTTAGGTTTTGGGCTTGGGTGTTTGGGCTGGTTTAGTTAAGGAATTTGGGTTGGTTTAAATAAGGAATTTGGGCTGGTTTAAATAGGTTATAATTGAAATGAAATGAGGCTATTTGTTAAATACCCAATTTAAATTAGTTAAAATAATTTATAAAATAGTTAGTAATTATAAAAAAATGAATTTCATGCTTAGAAAATAGTTAAAAATGATTATTTAGTATTTTAAAAATACAAAGGACTAATTTCTGGTAAAAAATAGTACGAATATGTTTGGGCTATAATTACAAAGTCATTGCAATTATAGCCAAAAGATGTCAATTTGGCTAATTACGGAATAATTAAATCAAGAAATATTTTTCAAATCACTTGTGATGCAATTTTATAATTATTTATTGGAAATAATATACTGGACAAATTAATAAAAATGTAAAACAATTATGGAGAAATACCAATTGTTACTAATGTATGATTTTGAAGGTATGTATGCAATTCTAAAAATATTTTGGGAAATACTGGGTATCAACAGCTGCCCCTCTTTACCCGGAAAGGATGAAAGAGTTGTCGGGTAAAGATATGATGGCCAATTTTGACCGAGCGAAACGGTTTGAGAGACTTAGGCCGTACCCTGGCTTCTGAGCTGCCTACATATCCCTGATTTTATAGGAATCAGGTCGTATGTAGTTCCGGATTCACCGGTGAAACATACCGGTGAAGTCGTTACAAGAACAGACGCAATATATAGGGATGGGCGAATGAACGGTTCACGGGAGAGGTTAGGTTTGATATGGTTGGGAGAACTGGAGCGGGATCGCTCATGCTAGGATAGCCGCTGCTTACCAGGTTGCCTGCAAATAAGAATAATACAAGCATATATTGTGCATAAATTTAAACATGATGCAGGTTCCCGTTGGACTCTGAAAGCTGTCTTCGGACGGTTAGGGATGACGTCCTCAGACCATGATGTCATGGGCCATGAATTGTTTGATGAGAGATTCGCAAGCCATGAGATGATGTTCTCGGGCTATAAAGATGGTGCCTCCAAACTATGACGCCTTTGAATAATGATATGCGAATTGAGAAGGATCCTCAGGCCATGACATGGTGTCTTCCAGCTATGAGGATGATGTCGTTAGACTATGACGTCTTTGGACAAGTTGGCGATATTCCATCCTATGAGATGAAATAATATGATGTCAACAAGACAAGGCTTAGTCTTGTGAATTGGGGGGCAGAGCTTAGCCCGAAAGAGAAGCGAAGTAAATAATGCTTGAGAGACAGCGCTTAGTCTCAGTGAAAGTAAATTAGAGGCAGAGTTTAGCCTCATGCAAGTATGGAGACAGAGCTTAGTCTCATGCAATTGAAGGCAGAGATTAGCCTTATGCAGGTGAAGGAAAATATTAGCCTTATGAAAATGGAAGGCAGAGATTATCCTTATGAAAATGGAAGACAGAGATTAGCCTTATGCAAATGGAAGGCAGAGTTCAGCCTTATACAGATGGAGAAAGAGCTTAGTCTCATGCAGGGGAAGGAAATGATTAGCCTTATGCAAGGGGAAGGCAGAGTTTAGCCTTATTCAGATGGATGTAGAGCTTATCCTCATTCAAGATGTAGGCGGCGATTAACCTTATGCAGAAGAGTAAATAGAAAATGATAGTAGAATTTCTCAGCTGGTAGCAGATTTCGATATTGCGATTGTTTTGAGAATTATGACTACGGAGATGTTCGTTCTTCGTGCTGATAGCATACTTAGGCAATTGCAACTGTTTTGAGAATTGTGACTTTGAAGCGTGTTTATCCTTTGTTCCTGCATCCAAAGAAAAATCATGAGTTCTGTAGATAGGGAAGGTCGGTTCGTATCCCCGCTGGCTTTGCCTGACTCGTTCTGATGATCCTGTTTAAGTTATCGGGGTAGCGTTTGCTAAATAGAGCTATTTTGAGAGCAAGCATGCATGATTTTGCAAAGACATAGTATGAAATATATTTTAAGAAATTAGATGAACCGATGACCGTGACATGGTTCAAGACATTGCAACCTCTCATGCTACAGAATTTTGAGGGTCCTCCTCAAAATTCTTCCCCAGTTTCCAATTGCGGGGGGGAGGGGGGAATGATATTTTTATTGAATTGTGACCGAACCCATAAGGCTGCCTACGTATCCCCTCTTAAACGGGAATCAGGTCAGGTGTAGTTCAGTTTACATCATTTGAGAAAGCATAAAGAGTTACACATAGTAGCGCTTGACTGCATCGGAATTGATTGGTATTGGATAGACTTCTCCGTCCATTTCTGCAAGTATGAGAGCTCCTCCCGTTAGTACTCGATGAACCATATACGGACCTTGCCAGTTGGGAGAGAATTTCCCTTTGGCCTCATCTTGATGTGGAAAGATCTTCTTTAACACCAGCTGCCCCAGTGTGAAATGTCTCGGCTTGACTCTTTTGTTGAAGGCTCTGTTCATTCCGCTCTGATAAAGCTGTCCGTGACATATTGATTCATCCATTTCCTGTCTATGAGGGCTAGCTGCTCATAACAACTTCTTATCCATTCTGCATTGCTGAGGTCAGCTTCTTGTATGATTCTTAAGGAAGGAATTTCCACTTCAGCAGGAATAACATCTTCCGTACCATAAACCAGCAAGTGGAGTTGCCCCAGTTGATATGCGAACTGTGGTGCGGTATCCCAGTAAGGCAAGTGATAGCTTTGCGTGCCACTGTCTGTGTTTTTTATCATCTTTCTCAATATCTTCTTGATGTTCTTGTTGGCGGCTTCTACAGCTCCATTCATCTGAGGTCTATAGGCTGTGGAATTCTTGTGCTTGATTTTGAAAGTATAGCACATGGCTTTCATCAAATCACTGTTTAGATTGGAGCCATTGTCGGTGATGGTTGATTCTAGAACTCCAAACCGACAAACAATATGGTCGCGGACATAGTCTGCCATGACTTTCTTAGTCTCTACTTTGTAAGATGCTACTTCGACCCATTTGGTGAAGTAATCAATAGCTACTAAGATGAACATGTGTCCATTTGAGGTTGTAGGCTCGATCGGTCCAATGACGTCCATTCCCCAAGCGACGAATGGCCAAGGAGAGCTTGTTGCATTGAGCTCATTTGAGGGTATCTTTATCATATCTGCATGTACCTGACATCAGTAGCATTTCCGGACATACTGGATGCAGTCCATTTCCATGGTCATCCAGAAGTAACCGGCTCTGAGTATATTCTTGGCCAATACAAAACCATTCATATGCAGGCCGCAAGTCCCGTCATGTATCTCTTCAAGTAGACTGGAGGGTTGTTTTGCATCGACACATCTCAATAATCCCAAATCCGGAGTTCTCCTGTACAGGGTTCTTCCGCTATGAAAGAAACTGTTGGAGAATCTCTGAAGCGTGCGTTTATGAGTATGATTTGCAAGCTCTGGGTACTTTCCCTTTGACAAATACTCCTTGATATCATGGAACCATGGTTTTCCGTCTGCTTCTTCTTCAACATGGGCACAATATGCTGGCTGGCTATGGATCTTTACTGGAATGGGATCAATTAAGTTCTTATTTGGATGATGTATCATGGATGATAGAGTGGCCAGTGCATCGGCAAACTCGTTCTGAATTTTGGGGACGTGCCGAAATTCTATCTTTGTGAACCTTTTTCTCAATTCCTGCACGTGGTGCAGATACGGCAGTATCTTGGAATTCTTGGTAGCCCATTCTCCTTGTACTTGGTGTATTAGCAGGTCTGAATCACCAATTACTAGCAGCTCTTGAATATTCATGTCAATGGCCATGTTGAACCCTAGGATGAAGGCTTCATACTCTACCATATTGTTGGTGCAGGAGAATCTGAGTTTAGCAGATACCAGATAATGTTGGACAATTTTCGATGCCAAGACTGCTCTAATACCGACCCCTTTGAAATTGGATGCTCTGTCGAAGAACATTCTCCAGCCGTCATAGGATTCAGCAATGTCTTCTCCTATGAATAATACTTCTTCATCAGGAAAATATGTTTTCAGAGATTCGTATTCTCCTCCTACAGGGTTCTCGGCAAGATGATCTGCCAATGATTGTCCCTTGACCGCTTTCTGAGTCACATACACGATGTCGAATTCACTTAGTAGGATTTTCCACTTGGCCAGCTTGCCAGTGGGAATGGGCTTCTGAAAGATGTACTTCAAGGGATCCATCCTTGATATGAGATATGTCGTGTAGGCACAAAAGTAGTGCCTCAGCTTCTGGGCTACCCAGGTTAGAGCACAATAGGTACGCTCCAGTAGAGAATACCGTGCCTCATATGGAGTGAACTTCTTACTCAGATAATAGATAGCATGTTCCTTTCTTCCTGTCTCGTCGTGCTGCCCCAGAATGCAGCCGAAAGCTCCATCTAATACTCGAAGGTAGAGTAGAAAGGGTGTACCTGGCTTTGGCGGGACCAAAACTGGTGGCGTTGACAAGTATTCCTTGATTCTGTCAAAAGATTTTTGGCAATCCTCGGTCCATTTAGTTGCAGCATCCTTCTTTAACATCTTGAAGATCGAATCACATATGACCGTGGACTGGGCTATGAACCGACTGATGTAGTTAAGGCGCCCCAGGAAACTCATCTTTCTTGTTCTTTGGCTGTGGTAATTATTGGATGGATTTGATTTTTGACCGATCCAATTCTATTTCTCGGCAGCTGACGATGAACCCGAGCAATTTTTCGGCAGTAACCACGAATGCACACTTCGCGGGGTTTAATTTCAAGTTGTATTTCCACAACCTGTTGAAGAACCTCCTCTAACCTGCTATATGGTCGGTGGCTTTCTTGGACTTGATAATGACGTCGTCCACATATACCTCGATCTCTTTATGTATTATGTCATGGAACATCGTGTTCATAGCCCTCATATAAGTGGCCCCAACATTCTTTAAGCCGAATGGCATCATCTTATAATGGTAGACTCCCCACGGTGTGATGAAAGCTGTTTTCTCAGCATCTTCTTCGTCCATCCAAATCTGATGGTATCCGGCAAAACAATCCACGAACAACTGAAGTTCACGCTTTGCATAATTGTCAATTAGGATGTGTATGTTTGGAAGGGAGAAATCATCCTTTGGACTGGCCCGGTTGAGATCCCGGTAGTCGAAACAAACCCTAACTTTTCTGTCTTTCTTGGGAACTGGCACGATGTTGGCTAACTATGTTGGGTATTCAACTACCCTGAGGACCTTGGCGTTGATTTGCTTGGTAACGTCCTCTTTGATTTTCAGACTCATATCAGGCTTGAACTTTTTGAGCTTCTGTTTTACCGGCGGGCACATTGGATTGATAGGCAACTTGTGAGCCACAATGGATGTACTTAGACTAGTCATGTCATCGTACAACCATGCAAATATGTCTTCATACTCTTTCATGAATTGGGTGTATTCCTCTTTCTCTGATGGCGACAAATGGATACTGATGCGAGTTTCTTTGACAGTCTTTGAATCTCCCAGGTTGGCTACCTCAGTTTCGTCCAGGTTGGACTTAGGTATGTTCTCGAAATCCTCAACTTCTCTGACAATTTCATCGGGTATGACATCCTCTTCTTCTGAATTGTTGTCCTTTTGTTGTGTTGTCTCATTGCATGTCACAGTCATCGGTTCATCAAGACAGGAAATAGTAATGTTGTATAGATAAAAGTAATGAGAGAAAAATGATAATAAATAAATACTGATTCATTGAAACGTAAAAGCGATTTTGATAATTTAAACAAACGTTTTGGAACATCGAGATTTTATTTGAAAACAAAAAATGCGAAAAGGAAATCATTAGAAAAAATAAAGTAAATAACGTTGTTCAGCCTTGCTACGCCGGGACTCGTCGGGCCCTGGATGGTCTGACAGTCCAATTCTTGAGGAATGATCCCTTGCTCACAGCTTGGATGGTAGGGCCTTCCTCTTCCTCATCCTCAACAATAACACAACAGTCCATGTCTTCATCTTCTAGGGATGGATTCTTCAAAGCTGCTAGAGTTTGTTTTCTTCTGACCCCCATATAATATCAGCTTGCTGGAAAGTCTGCTCCAAATTTGGTATAGGCTGTTCCAATGGATAGTAGGGACCATGCCATGCTGGCGATCAGTATTCGTACTCTTGCCAAGTGTATTTGTATCCCAACCCAAAAGTGGTGCCATGGTGCTTCAGCTGTATCAGTTTGGAAATCCCCTGAAGATTCTTACCGAGCCCTTTGCCAGGCTCGTGCCCGCTATAGTTCAATATTCTTTCGATATTACTATTCCACTACTTATCCTTGTCTATTGCGTTGACCCTCTCGATGGGGTGATAGGTTTCTCAACCCATCCTTCTTCTACCTTCAACCACCAGGATGGTCTGGCGACTATAGATAGGGTTGTTTCCATCTCCGTGGATGATTACTTCCTGGTGGTTCCATTCAAATTTCACCACCTAATGCAATGTTGATGCCACAGCCCCAGCGGCATGTATCCATGGCCGTCCCAATAACAGGTTATATGACGCGGATAAATCTATCACCTGAAATTCAACCTCGAACCATGTAGGTCCCATCTTTAGACAAAGACGAAGTTCTCCAATAGTGGCCCTCTGAGAACCGTCAAAATCCTTCACATTCATGGACCCTTCTATGATCTCGTACAATCCTTTGCCCAATCTTTTGAGTGTTTTCAATGGAAAAATGTTGAGGCTGGATCCTCCGTCGATTTGAACCCTGTTAATGAAATAATCTTCACATTGCACTGTGATATGCAACGTCTTGTTGTGACTTAGCCTTTCAAGTGGTAGCTCATCCTCGTGGAAAGTGATCTTGTGAATTTCCAGCACCAGTCCTACCATGCTGGCCATTTCTCCACTGGTGATTTTATTAGGCACATATGCTTCATTCAACACTCTCATCAAAGCATTCGTGCGCTTCCGAGTTCTGTAGCAATGGCAGGATGGATATTTGGGCTGAAGTCTTGTTCTGTTGATCTATGACTGAGGAATTCCTTGGCTTTCACCTTTCTCCAAAGATCATCTGGACCTGTTTCAATGATGGGTGGCCTGTTGGTTGCATGTTTTCCAGACTCTACCAAGTGTTCAGGTGTATAGACCCTTTCGGTCCTGGTCATCCCCTGTGCGGCACCAACTTCTTCCATCTTGACCTTACCTTTCCTTCTTGCTTCAGCCACGTGGTCCAAGGTACGACATTAGTGTTGAAAAGTAGCAAGGTTTACATTGTCACTGTAATTGGTGCGGCTATCTTCACTTCAAATGGCACAGGTGCATCCGCAGGTGCTGCCACTGAAAACTTGAATGGGACTGACGGAGCTACCTCAACATCTCCTGATGGCTGAATCTGGACTATGATGGGATTAAGTGTGACCTCTGGCTTCTTTGGTCGTCACCTTCTTTGATCAATCCGATCGACCCCTTTGGGTCCCATTCTTCCTCTATCTCTATCATGTTGACGCTTCCACCTCTATGGTATGGGAGCAGATTATTGTGGACATTGGGAGTAGCTTCCTTTGCTTGGGTGACCTTATTATCAATTAGAGACTGGATTTTATCCTTCAGTGAACGCCATTCATCAATTCTATGCCCCTTCATGCCGGAATGGTACGCACAGGTTTTATTTGGGTTGACCCATTGGGATAGATTTTCAGGGGTTGCAGTAAGGATAGGAGTAACATAGCCAGCAACTTTTAATCTTTGGTACAACTGGTCAACAGGTTCAGTAATGGCAGTATATTGCTTGGGCGGCCTGCAGTCAAAATTGGGTCGAGGTCTTGGAAAATTTTGGCGAGTAGGGGGTGACTGGAAGTGAGACGGTTGAGAGTTCTATGTATGATAAACAGTGGCTGGTTGGGAATATCTGGGAGACGTGGGTTGATAAGTAGGTGGGGGTGACGGTTGATATGTTGGAGAAGGTGCTGGCTGATATATATGTGGGGGTGCTTGGTATGTGAGTGGGGAAGTTCGGTATACCAACGGGGATTTGGGCCCCTGTGCAACCATTACCGTCCCTGTATCTTTCTTCTTGTTGGTGGCTTGTAGTGCTTCGAAATTAGTAACCATTCCACTCTTAAACCCTTCTTCAATTCTCTCGTCTAGCTTGATGATGTCAGAGAATTTGTGGTTTTCAATTACCATCAGTCTCTCATAATACTGCGGGTCCTATGCCCGGACGAAGAATTTGTTCATTTGTTCTTCATCTAGGGCAGGCCTGACCTTCGCTACTTCAGATCTCTAGCGAGTGGCATACTCGCGAAAAGTTTCGGTGGGCTTCTTCTTGAGGTTCTGGATATAAATTACGTCTGGAGCATTCTCGGTGTTGAACCTGAATCGATCCATGAAATCTGAGGCCATGCCTACCCAGTTAGACCACTTCTTAGGGTCTTGGCTGATGTACCAAGACAAAGCATCTCCGGTGAGGCTTCTCATGAACAATTTCATGGGAATCTTCTCGTCTCGTCCTACTCCAACCAATTTATCACAATAGGTTTTCATATGGACCCTGGGATCACCTGTACCGTCAAACATCTCGAACTTGGGAGGTTTGTAACCCTCTGGTAGTTCAACATCAGGTTGTATGCAGATATCTTCATAGCTCAATCCCTCAACTCTTTTACTTCCTTCGACGCCCTGGACTCGGCTAGTCAATCTTTTGAGTTCCGGCCAAGTTCTTAATGAGCATATCCTTCTCACTAGATTCAGGTGTGTAAGAAATGGGTTGGGTAGAGTGAGATAGAGTCTCCATGTATATGGGGTTGTTATGATGGCCTGGCGCCTGAGCATATAGGTGGTCATTTGTGGAGTTTTGTGGTTCAGGTATAATCAGTGGGGTGTTTCTCGGAGTGTGGCAAGTGTTGCATTGTGGTGGAGTAGTGTTATTTTTTGGTGGAGTTGTACCGTGGTGAGTTGTAGGAGGGTTCTGTTTGCTTGGGGTGTTCTGAGGAGGTATGGGGTTTTGGGTGTTCAGATGATTGACATCTAGAACACTAAGTGAGAAGGATAGATTTCGCACATGTTCATGTTCCCCTTGGAGGTTTAACAACCTTTGCTCGAGTTGTTACATAGCATCATTCTGAACCTTGAGTACCTTGATTGTCAGGAGCTTCTATTCGTTTAGCTGTCATTGTGTTTTTCTTTCTGATATTGCTCAAATCTTCCATTTTGCCTTTGCCTTTTCCTTTAGGTGGACTAAGAGGAGGAGGAGGTGGAGGGCCCCTGGATCTTGTGTCATATGATGATGATGTCAGAATGCACGAACCAACCTTTGGGGAGGGGAATAAAAGAAAAAACAAAAGGTAGCCAAGTCAGTGAGGATCATGAGAAAATATTACAGTATTTAAACACACATTGCATGAATATAAAAGCGTGTCCTAATTTTGAGAGCCTCGTTGTGCCCGAGGTAGGCCTAGCGACAAGTTGATTTGGAGAACTTAGATGCCGGTAATTGCCTCATTTCATTAATGTAAAAGTAGATAAATCTAAAACGACACTGAATAAGATAAGCCGCTAATGGCACTTGGCCTTATTACATTTGAAAAAGCAGGTAAATCTAATCTACTTGGTCCCAGAAGGACCTTCCCCAAGCTTGATCTTCTTGGCTCTGTCAATCAGGTTCCCCAGGTCGTGCATGTCCAACAGCAGGTATACTCTTGCTAATTGCCCTCCTTCGCTTCCCTCAGCATTCTGGAAGTCGACGACTCTTTTCCTTATCTTCGCCTTTAGCTCCATCAGACCCTGCTCCAAATATTCCAACCTCTTATTGGATTTGATAGCCCTTTCCTTCCACTCATTGATCAGTTCTATACCAGTCTTGTGTTTCTTTAGATGCTCGGCCTCGGACTCACGAACCCTTTTGTGCAATTTATTGTATTTCACTTGGGCCTCAGCAACTTTGTCTATGACCCGATGTTCTCCACCGATTCCCAGCTCAGCTATCCCTGCTATGCTGTCTTCCAACCATGATAGGTAAAAGCATACATGCCCTGCGTGGTACCTGTCTAGCTCGATTTTCTATAATAACCTTTAGATGCCACATATGCTGAGCTTCACATTTGTACGAGATCTCGTCGTCCTGAAAATTCACCCTGTAATGACTCATTTTAGAAACTCACGGTATGATTTGCTTCCTGCCTGCCTGTCTCATAACCCTGATGGGAACATAAGGGTATATGCCCCTTAATCCGATCAACACCAAGTGCGGAGCGTCCCTCGATCTGATGATGAACTCACTGGTAGGGAACCATTCGAACATCCATTGAACCTGGTCCTCAGTCAAGTTGTCAAAAAACTGTGCCCACTCTGTAGCATTTTTTGGTTGAGCAAACCTGTCTGGGGTGTAGGTCATTCTATTAGGGTGATGGAAGGCTATATGATCATTCCACGCCCTTCGGAGAAACTCTTGATGATATTGAACCATTTGGAGATGCTCCAATAACCAAACCTGTAGTAGCAGATTATAACCCTCAAAGTGTTTGAATCCCTTCTGGCAGCTGTCCAAGGCTCAGTATATGTCTGCTATGATCATAGGGATAATGGTATATGTTTTCCCCTAGATCCCCTCCATTAAGGTTTTGGCTACCATAGCCAGTCTAGTGTGAATCTTGTCTTCTTTGCTTGGGAATACTATCATACCCAGGAAGCAAACGACGAACACAAAAACCCTGCGGTGAATATGACCCAAGGAAGTAATAGAGAATTCGTCGTGGAAGATACGATAGGATTTTCTATGGCCGTATCGTTCATAGAGATAGTCAAAAGGTATGTAGGACTCTGTCAGGCACTCTAAATCATCGTTCTTTTTTCAAACCCATCGTTTTCAGGAACCCCCTAACGGCACAGTTTTCCGGCACCAACAAACCTGAACTGTCCCAAGGTAATTCTGCGAAACCCTCTATCTCCTCCAAGAGGGGGGTCATTTCTATGTTGCCAAAATGGAACACAAACCTTTCTCTGTCCCGGAACATAGTGGCTGCTTCAATCAACATATTGTTCGGTTGGATATCCAGTAAAGAGAGTAAGTTTCCGAGGACCCTCTTTACATGGTCTTTGTCACTTGGCGAAAGGTATTCCCACCAATCCAGCAACAATGGTGGTATTCTTTGGACCATGCTGAACCTGGGGACTTCGTGCCTCATTTTCTGCAAAATAGATAAGGTTAGATCCTTTCCCCCTCCGGATTCAACTACTTATACATTAGTGATTAGCATATTGGCATTTATTTCTCCAAATTAATGCACAGGTCGTGATCGCGTCCGTTGGGATTATAAGAACCCCGGTGGACTTTTGGATAAGGCTGTCTTAAAGGGTTTCCATGCGGACGACGCGTTAACCCAGCTAGGTTTGACCATGATGCATGCACAATATAACAGGAGTAAGGTTTCTATGGGGTTTTAGACTGGTACCCTCAAGCGGACAACTTGAGGGGGAAAGGCACGGAACCGTCGACTGCACCACTGATCGATTAGTTTTACCACAAATAAGACTTTTTGAATTTAGGGGGTGATATAAAATAGGAAGAGCACAACCACTCATCAAGCATTGCTATAGGATTTGTATAGGCACGAGTGGAATATGATGTTGAGCATGATTGTGCAACTATAAATAAGAAATAAAAGCATGTTGTCATGTATTTGCACGTTGTGAAGGCGGTAAACACAACAATTATGATTGAAAAGCAGTTACAAAGGAAAACAAAAAGAAATATGTCAGTTTTTAAAAAAAAAATACTTGGGAAAGTAAACAATTAATTGCACATAAAGGGAAAGGGAAAGGGTGCAGGTTTAGCCGAATAAAGACAAATTCACAAAGCAGTTTGAAATGGTAAAAGCCTAGAAATCCCAAGCGGAGTCGCCATGCTGTCGTGCCCCCTTTTTCCTCTCCTTTCTGATTAGTCAGGGTTTTTGACATTATTGGGACAACTCATTTCCTTTTGGGATAAGGGATGTAAGGATTTGAAGAGTCTCCACCTGACGAATTAGTGTGCTTTAGGGAACCTATTAAGGGTTACAATATCACTAATTGAATAACCAGAGATTAGGTAAGGGCTTGAAATTACTCCAAGGGGAAGGTGTTAGACACCCCTCAAAGTCCACAATTGTGGTTCCCGGCCAAACAAACTTTGTGAATTTAAGCAAGTAGCAAATAAGCAGTCAAAGTATACACATGGAAACAAGTAATGGTTTTGGAAAGATTCGCAGTCTAAGCACACATATGTAGGGGATAGGGGAGTCCTAAGTTGTTTATCCTATAGTCACATCAGCAATGCCCGGTAATCACTCCTCAGTGAGGGGCTACACGTGGCATTAGTGCACCGGTCATCATATCCATATCTACCCTTTACCCAACTCCTTAGCGGTTATTAAGAGAATTTATTTAGCGATCTCTATGCGTTCTGTTACCCGTCCCTTCTTAATGGTCCTGGAGGAATTTAGGACCTCTAAGTATAGGTAGTTCTAGACAGACCCCTAAGGTTATAAAAGGATAAAATTCTAAGCGACAGACAAGAACAAATAGGACTGATCAGATAAATGCAGGAAAGCAGTTATGAGGCCCGCATTTACCTCCAAAAGTAATGTATATAATCAGCACGTCTCAAACACAAACAAAAGACAGTTTTATTAGACAGGATATCTAAGTGAATGTCAATGCACAGAAATATGCAGCTTTATTTTTATAAACTCAGAAGCAGGGGCCTAGTTTAGTTTGCCTACTGATTTTTAAGCCTCTTAACCTTTAGACAGTTCAGAAGTTGTTTTTGCCTAAAAGCATGCTACTCTAGGTGTTACGAAAATGCAGGGATTGTTACCAGTTTTATCTAAAACAGGACAATCATATGTGAGATTGTTTTTACCTTTTCATGAATCAATAGTTAAAACTAGGCATGGTTAATAAAATGCAAACAACGTGCCTAATACATGATTTCTAAATGCACAGAAACAAAGTTTTATGTCAATGATCCTTAAATTAATAGAATTCCTAAGGCATGATTTCTAAATTCACAAAATAGTTACAGAATGATTGAAAAATGATTTTTTTGAATGCACAAGAGTAACAGCTTTTATGTTAACGTTGTTTATTGTCCTAGGAGCAGGACTTCTAAGTGATAAACATAAAGCATGGATGAGATGCTGAAACAGTAGACATGAAATCCTAGGAACATGATATCTAGTGCATGTTTGACATGATTTGAATGAATATGTTGGTCCTAAAACATGGATTCTAATGCAGATAGAAATAATGTAAAGCTTAAAACATGTTTTCTACCCGATGATATTAATAGAACTATATAGCTACCCTCCCCATTTGACTAGCCAACCCCAATATTTGTTTACAAATAATTATTACAAACCAGTTGAATAAATTACATAAATATATAAAGGAAAAGAAGAAGTTAAACTATAGGGAGCCTGAAGTAGGCCCAAGTATACGAAATTGTCCATAGCCTCATATGCCAAAATCATAGCCTTGCTCATGTCCGAGTGTGTCAGAGTTCCCTAAGGACCTCAAGGATCTCGGGCAGTGCTCACACCCAGATTTCATAACCAGAATTGAGTCGGTGCAGTGTGGAAGAGCCATCCCTAGTGCATCAGAGTTCAGAGGCATCTCACAGGATTCCCAAGGCAGTCACACACTGGAGGGGCAGAACCTAAGGACCTAAGAGTAGAGTGAGAGTGCTTGACATAGTTTTGAAAAGGTTTTGATATGAAAACAATATTGAATAAGAACTCAGTTGAGTGAAAAAGTTTTATGAAAATAGAGGGGTGATAGCAGTAAAATAGTTAAACAAGAACAATGCCAACCAAACAAGAATCATATCAGCCATAGAGCAAGCAGATTCCACATTGCTTAACAACAGAATTTCACACAAGGAAGTTGAGAACTGGGGACACATAGGGCATGTACAATGAACACATAACAGGCAGAAACATAGAGGTTTTATAGGGGTTTATGGGATTAGGGGATAGCTAATGGTACCAACACAGTATGAATTCCAGAACAAACAACTGAGGACAGAGTTAAACATAGAATCAGACAACTTAAGGTAACAAAATTGCTTTGCAAAGAAAGGTTCATACTAGAAACCAGACAAACATAAATAAAGCAGAGTCAGGCTGGGACATGCTATAAAGGGATTAAAAAAGTTCATAAACATGCTGATCCTAAGTTGAATTAGGACAGAACTAATATGCTGAGTGAAGCAGTAATGTAAACATGTTAATTACATGTTGAAAAGCTAAAGACAGAAGTAGACTAGCCGGAAAAAGAAAGATCTTACTCAATCGAGCCATGTTGGCCTTAGAATGGTAAGCACGGACTCAGGGGAGGGAAGTGAACGGCCACTAGTCCCTTGAGGACCTCGAGACAGTAAGAAACCGGGCATGGGAGGAGCCATAGAGGCTAGGGTTGGTAGAGAACCACCATTGTTACCGGCGAGGGCAGCCGGCGAGGGGAAGCTAGGGTTAGGGCAGAGAGAGCTTGAGAGAGAATGGGAGCGTGTGACGGCAGAGAGAATGAGAGAATGAGGGAAATGGGGGGTAGGTCGTTTAGGTTAATTAAGGTAAGATTAAATCCGGGTCGTTGATCAAAATTGATCAACGACCAAGATGTAACCAGCATTGGGTCGGGTAGTGTTTAGATTTTGGGCTTGGGTGTTTGGGCTGGTTTAATTAGGTGTTTGGACTAGTTTAGTTAAACAATTTGGGCTGGTTTAAATAAGGAATTTGGGCTGGTTTAAATAGGTTATAATTGAAATGAAATGGGGCTATTTGTTAAATATCCAATTCGAATTAGTTAAAATAATTTATAAAATAGCTAGTAATTATAAAAAATGAATTTCATGCATAGAAAATAGTTAAAAATGATTATTTAGTATTTTAAAATACAAAGGACTAACTTCTGGTAAAAAAATAGTTTGAAATTATATGTTTGGGCTATAATTGCAAAGTCATTGCAATTATAGCCAAAAGATGCCAATTTGACTAATTACAGAATAATTAAATCAAGAAATGTTTTTGAAATCATTTGTGATGCAATTTTATACTTATTTATTGGAAATAAAATACTGGACAAATTAATAAAAATGTAGAAAAATTATGGAAAAATACCAATTGCTACTAATGCATGATTTTGAAGGTATGTATGCAATTTTAAAAATATTTTGGGAAAAATTGGGTATAAACAACTATCCCGCCAACTCCACAAGTACCATCACACCACCATGCTACGATCCTGGCACACATTGTAAAACCAAAACACATGAATCCGACACCGAGGATCATACCTCTACATAACTCCGCTACAATGCGTGATACCATCCAAACGCTGGGTCACATGAAATACTTCAAGCCACCATGCTCAAAATCAATAACCATGCGTAATTCGTCATCAAGTACTCAAAGTGCATTGCCATAACCACGGGGAATTGGATGATACCATGCCACACGAACCTGAAAGAACATAACCAATACGTCTTAATTCGTAATACCCAATTACTTACCTTACACAAATCCCGCTATAAAGCCCAAATAAATCTGCACCATATGTGCATATAACCAACAATCACCACTCCTCGCAACATTGAAGGGTAACCCATAGATAACTCCAGAATATGAATAACTCAATGGCAATCGAATGGTACATTCCTCAACAATAGAAATTTGGAGTCAACAATTCCGATCCGGTGCAGAACACATACCCACATTGGGCCTACCAATAACCTTAAATCAACTCTGGTCACCCACAACAGATGGATAACTCTCCGAAGGTTCACAATGACTGAATCATGGCATTTACTAACATCTGACTAGCTTTGCTCGCATCCTCACGGTCCACAACCACAAAATAATTTGTTTATAGGAACTCTCAGTCTCGAAGTCCATTAAGCGCACAAATTACAATATCTGATCCCAACTCCACCGCTCGAATATATAACACATCCCTAATACTCAATCATTCCATGAGGGAGACCCCTATAATTCTTCTGTTCCAGCAAGAAACCTTGAATATCAGCAGCTGATCCAACAAGAGAGCGTCGCAATACCAATGAAGCACTCTTAACTCCACACATTGCCCTTTCTGAAATGTATACCCTCATCAAGCCACCCAATAGTGATATCATCTACCTAGTCATCTGAAACTGCCAATGCTGCCTAAGAATTTATGACCTTCCTTCCAGAACTGAACCGAGACCTCACACATGCAATCTCAGTCTCTACACAACATACCGCATACACCATGCCATCCTATGATAAATATGATAACTTCATAATCCCTTCTGAACCACAAGAAACTACGTACCCAACTAGCCAAGAACTTTACATTTGATCCCATCTAGAAGCAAAATCACTATACATCACATGCTCCTCATGCCAGTAGAAAATACACATCTCTAACCGTAGTAGAAACCGCCACGAACTCTCTGAATCCCATTTGTACGACACCTAACCGATATGACTGAATCCTTCTACTCAACCAAGCTATGCATGTCACCGAAACCCAATAACATTGCTAAGAAACACCTGTAAAAACTCATTGCCTCATAAGCACCCAAAGAACTAATCACATATCTTACTATGCCGATTCGACCTACTACAAAGCTGTCCTATTTATCCAACTTCTGACTTACCTTCGAATTGATACTTCTCCTTGCCATAATACTGAAATTCTCAACCTAGACTCACCACACGAGACCCAAGCATAAGACCGTACTGTCTAAGGCTCGTAAGCCGCTAAATACTCTCTTAAATATCCCCAAAAGTACCACATTCAAAATACTTACCCTAAATAGACTTCCTGCGAATCTAAAGTTATTACCTTCACTTTCCTGATACCGATATGTAGAATCCATGATAATTTAGAAATGCCACATGTCTTGACACCCTCCAATGTAAATCTCAGTTCTAGCCAAATGCACACCTTGATGATTCCCAATTGTTACCTATACATCTTGAATCCATTAGGATCGTTCTTGGGAGTCATCCACTCTACTCAAACCTCAATTAGACTGATCAAACATACCGAAAGAACGGTGCTCCATTAGCACTCCAACACCCCAAGAATTAACCCACCTTAATGCAACCAAATAAATTAATGCCCCATGCACATTACCTCTTTCACCAATAAGAACTCAAGGAGTTCCATAATTCTTATACACCCATAAACCATAACACAACCCCTATCCAAAATTTTCTTTACTCAAGTCATCCTCGATCTCAACCCCTGCAGGCCATAACTGATTCACCAGTATACCTCAAACCAAACCCAACGCCCCACATAATCGTGCAACCAACTTATCACTAACATACTCTCCCACTTGGCTCAAAGCCATAGATCAAAACAAACAGTAACTCATAATGACCATACGCTAACACCGCCTCCATACCACATTGAGATTCAACTAAATCCTTCATAAGCTCATATATAACTCAAACCATATAACATCCCAAATCATCTACAACCTCATATTCATCATTGCAATAGCTGTGCCAACTTCCACAAGCGATCTAAACTCAACTTACAACATATAAGTAAAGGAGTACTTGCTATAAAACCACCTAAGGACCACACAACCTCAGGACACTCCACAGAAGATAACCCCGCTTGCTTTGCCTCAAACTGATATCATCTATGTACCCTTCCAAAAATCATAGCTATCACGCAATCGCTATATCCTCCTACATTTAAACACAACCAATACCTATCCTCGAGGCGACAAGATATACGATATAAGAACCTGAAGCTGATGGCTGAACTAACACTGGAGCTGTGGTCAAAGCAATCTTGAGCTTCTGGAGCTCTCTCCACGCTTGTCTGACCACCTGAATACCCCCACAGGACACCACGTGCCCCAAGAATGCTACTGAACTGAGCCAAGAATTCACACTTGTAGAACTTTGCATAAAGCTTCTCCTCTGTCAATCTCTATAACACCATCCTCAAATGTTGAGTATGCTCCTCCTGGCTACGTGGGTATGACAAGATGCCATCAATGAATACAATAATGAAGGGGTACAATTATTGTTGGAACACACCGTTAATCAAATAAATGAACGCTACGGGGGAATTGGTCAGCCCAAAAAACATCACCAAACACTTATAACACAACGGGGAGATCCACTTCCCTCCAAAACTAACCTACATGAGAGGTCCTCCAATACACTCGCAACTCGAGGCCATATACCGTCTCAAGACAGAAGTCAAACACTCACTAGTTTCTGCTACATATCCAGCCAATCCTTTTTGTCACAATCAAACAATATGAACCCCTCTCACCATCGAATCACACTCACCACATAGTCACCCAGCCACAATGTCCCACCAATAAGGACACAAACGTACATATAAGTCCCAAATGCATGTGCTCACATAATCGAAATCTCAGGACTCAAGTCATAAACAAAACCCGTCCTCAAGTCCTCCAGACTGGCCCATTATCAACATGCTAAAATCACCTCTCGCACCTCACTCATGGAAATCACAAGCCGTCATTACACAGCTGATACTGAGTGCTCACGTGCGCATTCGAATACTTGAGATGAATTTAAAGAGATACGCTTTTAGCTGAATAGATGGATTCGCACGGCAAGAATTCAAGGATGTGAGATTTTTCCTAAGGGTTCTGCAACCTCTCGAAGATAAGTACAGATGTCTCCGTATCGATCCGCAAGACTCTACTAAACCTGCTCATGACCGGTGAGTCCTATGTAACCTAGGCTCTAATACCAACTTGTCACGACCCCAAAACCACCCCGGTTGTGATGGTGCCTATTGTGGTACTAGGCCAGCCAACTCAATACTGAAACATAAGGCAACCTTTTCATTTTTTATTCAATACTGTCGATATTCTAATAAAATTTTCATTTTTAACATTTCAAACAAATAAAGATAGATAAACATTTCCACTCTGTCCCAAAACCTGGAGTAATCAGTCATGAGCATCTAAAGAATACAAGTCTGATACACTATCTCTAATAGAATATAAGCCTGAGTATGCAAGTACCAAAGAAGTAAGAAGGAGAAGGCAGGGTTGCGGATGCGTGCAGCTACCTCGCAATCTCGTGAGTCTCTAGGACAGTAAATCAACTCTCAGTCAGCCCTAGCACCTGAATCTGCACACAAGGTGGAGGGAGTAATGTGAGTACGCCAACTCAGTAGTAATTAAAGTAAATAACGTCTGAGAACTACGAAACACATTAAACAAATCATTAATCCACAGTAAATACAATTTTTCTTTCAGAACACATAGGTACGACAATTTGTAGCACTTGAAAGTCGATTTCAGTAAAATTCCCTTTAAAAATGTACCATCCAACAGTTTCCACAAAAATCAAGATAATTTAGTATAGAAATGATAGAAGTAAAAAATATCCGCTCGGGAAAAAACATGTATCATAAATTGCCCCTCGGCATAGCATCACTCAGGATCAGTTACTCAACATGCCTCACAATCACTCGTAATCAGCCCCTCGGGCAACCTCACAGCCACTCATGCCTCACAATCACTCGTCACTAGTCACTCGGCACTCAGCACTCGACACTCGACACTCGCACTCAGTAGGTACCTGCGCTCATTGGGGGAGTGTACATACTCCGGAGGGGCTTCTTCAGCCCAAGCGCTATAACAAGACAAATCATGACATCAATCACTCTAGCACTTGGCCTATCAATAACATGTTGCGGTGCGCAGCCCGATCCCATATCATATCCTCACAAATCAGGCCCTCGACCTCACTAAGTCATCATAAAAAGTGTAACATGCTGCAGTGCGCAACCCGATCCCATAATATCCTCACAACATAGGCCCTCGGCCTCACTCAGTCAGAAACCTCTCAAAAAGACACTCGGGCTATCAGTAAAATAGGGTACTCGACCCAAAATATCATTTTATAACTCAAAATAGTGTAAATAAGACTGAGTTACGAAATCAATTAAACATAATATGACTGAATGTAAATAACAAGTCAACATAGTGACGGACCAAGTCACAATCCTCCAACCATGTACGCCACACACTCACCATCTAGCATGTGCGTCACTCCAAAGGAGGTATACAATGTGAAGTCTGGGGTTTCATACCCTCAGGACAAGAGTAACAGTCATTACTTACCTCAAACCAGACGAAAATCTACTCCGGGATGCCTTTGTCCCTCAACTCGACCTCAGCAAGCCCCGAATCTATTCAAAAATAGAGTCATATCATCAAAATACTCTAAGGGAACAAAGCCCACTCGAAAATAACCAATATATACCAAAAATCCCGAAATTGGCCAAACCCGACCCTCGGGTCCACGTCTCGGATTCCGATAAAAATCACAAAACTAGAATCCTTACACTCTCACGAGTTCGTACATACTAAATACATCAAAATCCAACCACAAACGACCCCTCAATTCCTTAATTTACACATTTACAATTTCAAGCCCTAAACCCTCAATTTTAACCATTAACTTCCATAAATTTCACATTTAATCAGTCAAATATCACTATAGAAATGAGTTTTAGGTCCAAGAAACTTACCTCCATGGACATCCCTTGAAATATCTCTTCAATTTTCTCTCAAAAGCCTCAGCCCGTATGAAAATATGATGAAATAAGCCAAAAACACGCAAAGGCATCTATTTATATGGATTGCCCAGCGATTGCCGCATTTGCGGCCTCTATATCACACCTGCGGACCCGCACCCCGGACCCGCACCTGCGGCACCCATTAATTTCCCTCTTTCCGCACCTGCGTCTAAACAGTTGCACCTGTGGGCTCGCAGGTGCGGTAACATCCCTGCATCTGCGATGCACCTCAACTAGCCCATACGCCGCATCTACGACGACTAATCCACACCTGCGGTGACCGCACCTGCGGCCACCAGTTCGCATCTGCGGAAATCATAGAAGAGAAACACATCAGCACACTCTAATGCCAAAAAGTCATCTCAACCATCTGAACTCATCCCGAGGACCTCGGGACCTAAACTAATGGTAACCAAAAGTCATAAATGATTACCCAAACTTAGTCAAACCCTCGGGACACCCAAAACAACATCAAAACACCAAATAGATCCATAATTCAAGCCTAAGGATTTCTAAACATCTGAAATTCGCCAATGATGCCAAAACCACTCAAACCACGTCCGAATAACCTAAAATTTTGCACACACATCCCAAATGACAGTACGAACCTATTCCAACTTCTGGAATTCCATTCCGACCCCGATAGCTAATTTTCCACTACCGACCAGAAATTGCCAAAAATCCATTTTCGCCAATTCAAGCCTAAATCTACTCCGGACCTCCGAATAATATTCCGAGCACACTCCTAAGTCTCAAATCACCTAATGAAGCTATCCGAGCCACAAAACCACATTCCGAGATCATTTTTCTATAAGTCAACTTCCGGTTGATTCTTCCAACTAAATCACCAACTTAAGAGACTAAGTGTCTCCTTCCTCTTCACAATCACTCCGAACCCGAGCCAACCGTCCCAACAGAACATAAAGGAGCCGAACAACACATAAAAAGGCAGAAATAGGGAAAGTGGGGCTAAACTCTCGGAACGACCGATCGGGTTGTTACATCATGACTAGAAAAGAAGTTACAGACAAATCAGCAGATCATGCAAGACAAATGTAGTGAACCCAACGTGGAGAATTTAGTCTCGCAGTAATGTCACTATAATACTTAAATATATTCAAAAAGAAGTCGGGGTAGTTAAGGGTACCGTATAAGTGTTACGAGGAGAAAAGAAAGTGCTACTAGAAAGGTAGTCAAAATATTAGTTCAGAAGCAACCCTACAAGCACAAGGGAATGGAGGTAAGCAACTATGGATGATTATAGGAAAGGAAGGACATCAAAAAGGTCCGTAATAAGCTCGTAGATTTACGAGAGTGGAGGGTTCTCCCTAAGTACTGCAACAAAAGACTAACTGAGAAAATAGGGAAGAAGGCTTCAACCTAAGCACAACGACCTAAAAAGGAAATGGTCGTGTAAACAGTCTCACAACAACATTGTAAGCACTGTAATACTAAAACTCTTTCAACCACTTCGAAACACGTTTGAAACTCACCCGCACCCTCGGGGCTCCATACCAAAAATCAACACAAGTCTAAAAACATAAACACGAACTCGCTCGCACAATCACACCATCAAAATAATATACGAAACCATGAACTAGACCTCCAAAATACATGAAATTGACATGAAACTCAAGAACTTCTAAATTACAACCGCGAGTCCGATTCCTATCAAATCAACTCAGAATGACTCCAAACTTTACGGACAAGCATCAAATAACAAACAGACCTATTTCAAGTCCCAAAACCAAATTCCAAACCCTATAGCAATAAAGTCAAATCATGGTCAAACCTATGGAATTTCTAGACCTTCAAATTGCCAATCTTCGGTAAAATAAGCCAAATCAACCTAGGAACACCTGAATTCAATTGTGGACATACGTCCAAGTCTAAAATCAAAATATGAACCTATCAGAGCCACCAAATTTCCTTGTAGGGTCTTTTTCACAAAAGTTAAACCTTGATCAACATTTCCAATTTAAGATTCTAGAATGAGAACTCATCCAATTCAACCCCGAAACATCTGAAAATTGAATCCGACCATAAACGCAAGTCATAATATATAATATGAAGCCAATCAAGACCTTCGATCATTAAACAAATAGGTAAGATTCAAAACAATCAGTCGGGTCGTCACACTTAAACTTGTATTGGGTCTATTAGGCACGATAAAGCAATAATTAATTTTTAAATATTGATGAGTTATATCAGTACACATATAAAATAGGTCTGTAAATATAATATTAAGATTTATATTAAGACGATGAATAATGTTTTAAATAATTACATAAGGTTGGTTACTTATAAATTTTGAAAGTTCTTTCATCATAAAGTACTAAAATTATATGTCAACCAAAAGATTAAAATTTTATATCATTTTAGAAGTTGCAGCAAATTTTATTTCCAAAATTTTGCGAATAATAAATTTTTAATGTCTAACAGTACTAGAAGATGTATTGAAACGGAATGATTATATTTTATTTGATTGATACTATATTTTATAACAAATTTGTGGCTTTTTATATAAAAAATATTGGAGCTCGTGAGATTTAGTTGCATTATACCGTTATAATTACTTTTTCCAATTGAAATGGTGTGAGTACGTAATTTTTTCCCTACGAAAACACTCCTACAAAATTCACAAAAAATAAATTTCCTAATTGTTTTTTATTTTTATAGAATTTTAGGAATTCCTTTTAATTGTTTGTTTGCATTTGGTTGCTTTTTGTGCATATTTGATATCTTAAAATCTTAGAAAAACCATAAAAAAGTTCAATTCTTCATTGCATAATATTTTAAATTTGAATTGCATTTTTAGGATTTAATCACATATTAATTGCATAATTAATAAATGAAAATCACAAAAAATACCCTTGTCATTTTTACATTTTAGCTTTTGGTTTTAAATTAATAATTTTCTTTTATTAGTTCACATTGTTAAGGTAATTAATTAATTAATTATTAGATAAAGTATAAAGAGGTTAATTTTGTAATTTTTAGTTTACCTAGTATGTTAGTTTATTAATTGGCTAATAATAAAATTTAAGAGAAGATAGAGAAGCTTGACTTTGGACTTTTTTTTTCTTTAGCCTGAATTGGGCAACATTTGAACCATTCCCCATTAGAAATCCAATTCCGCCCCAAGACTCCCAATCTGGTCTAGGTCCCCCTTAAACTAAACCGTTTTTCCCTAGCTAATCCTAGCCTTTCATTTTCNCAGACCCTAAGAACTTCTCTCATTCTCTCATCTCTCTCAAATCTCTCAAACCCTAGCCGCGCCCTCACCAAGCCCACCTCCATCCAGTCGCACCACTCTAAACCTCCCCAAATCCTCATAAAACAATCACCATTTTACCCTTTTTAAAATCCCATAACCTTTTTCTTCAAAACTTTCTTGAGTTCATAGATTGTTAGATGTACGAATCTTAGAAACCTAGCTCCGCCCTTTCTAGTTTTGTTCTCTAGATTCAACTCGAGTTGTCTTGAAATTTACGTTTATTATTTGCTTTTGATAAGAGCAACCTTCTAACGTTAATTTCAGACCATTTCAAACTCATCGAGATTCAGCCGATTTGTCATTCACTGGTCAATTTTAATCCTCGTCTTTTGCTCGCCGGAATTTCTGTTGGACGACCTGTTGGGAGTAGAAGGTATATATTCTGAGTTGTTTTTTCTTATTTGTTTTAGGTCTTTATTGATGAATTGTTTTGGCCGTCTCTGTTTAGGATTAATTAAGCGTTGTTTGAACTAATGCTGAATTCATGAAAGTTTTCTCATGTGATTAAGTATCATCGAGCATGTTTAGGAGTTTAATTTTGTTTAGTTCGTGAATTGTGTTAATTTTAGGTTGGAATTAGTACTCCTCTACTAAAGTGATAAATCAAATATCTTGACTTGATAATGAGATTTGATTAAAGGTGCGAATAGATTAAAAGAAAGTTAAAGAGAAAGAGTAAATAACAAAAGTTTGAGGGGGCTAAAGGGCATTCCAAAATTAGGGAGTCTGAGTTGGTTATGTGGGAAGCTTCTAGAAAAGGGTTAAAATTCAATAAAAACTAGATAATTAGGTTAGAAATTGGGGTAAAAAGGTTAATTTCAGAAGTAGGAAAAATGCTGAAAAAATAGAGAAAAGGACAGCTGTCCAAATCTGTTATGAAAAGATGCCCTTTTTTCTTTATTTTTAGGGACTGCACTCCAAAGATTATTCCCTCGCCATTTTTCTCACTATAAGACCTCACATTCCCTCACTCACACACGCACTAATTCACTGCAATTTTTAGAAAATCCCTTCCATTCATCTTCATTTTAACAAAAAAACAGAAGTACATTTTTTCCTGGAATTCCAACCTAAAACTTCAGAAAAAGAAGAAAAAAAAGGGAGGCTTCTCCGTTGGCTTCAATTTCTACTATTTGGTTTTCACTTTTTTGGGTTTTTGGAGTTTGGTTTAGCATCATTTTTTTTTTGTTTCTGTTTATGCTATTTTGATGTTGTTGTTGCTTCACTCCAATTTCAGAGACTTATTTTCTATTGTTGTTGGTCCTGCTATAATCAGGTATTACTTCTGGCTTGAACAACATAGACGCTATATTCAGTTGAATGAGGATTATGTGACCTTCCCTTTGTTTTTTTTAATTTGTTTCAAACTCTGCAAGGTGTGTAGATATTTATCTTGTTGAAATATTTTAATGTTGTCCTAGTATGTTTAAAATCATCAATTGGACATGTTGTCCTCTCCATTCTTCCTTGTTTGAGAATAGAATTGGATCCACACCCATTTTATTCATGTGATATGATTTAAATGATGATTGGTTGAGAAACATGTATGAGTCAAGAAATGGAGTTGAATTTGCCATCACTCGTTTGAGTTCATTAGTGGTCTTATGGCATAGATAGGGTGTATCATCTTACTGTTATCCTCCTTGTAATTATAATTCCTCAATAGGAGAAGATGACATATAATAGCTTAGTTTTCGGATAGAAAGGTATGAATTTAATTGTCATTTGAATTTGGCTAAATTATTGACTGCTAGATTAGCTAAGGGCTATGCTCAAACTATTCTAAAAGAGTGCATGATCAGGTGCATTTTGCGCACCAAGTTGTAAAAATTGCGCGAGACACCCTATTTGGTTGCCCCCATTTAATCTATACCCGCTTTTTAAAAAACTTTTAACTTGTACCCACTTTTTAAATAACTTCAGCTCCTCTTTCCCTCGCTGAGCGGAAGTTCACCAGTTAATCTGAAGTTCGCCAGTTATAAAGACAAAACTTCAGCATACGGGGCTGAAGTTTCCCAGTTACAAAGACAAAACTTCAGTTGTTTCCCAGTTACAAACTTCAGCTCTAGAAATTCAGCTCTAGAGCTAAAATTCCCAAGTTATAAAGACAATAACTTCAACACATAGGGCTGAAGTTGTTGTCTTTATAACTTGGGAACTTCAGCCCCGTATTCTGAAGTTCCCTATTTACAAAAGACAAAACTTCAGCTCTAGAGCTGAAGTTCTCCAGTATAACTGGGGAACTTCAGCCCGTATGCTGAAGTTTTTGTCTTTATAACTGGGGAACTTCAGCCCCGTGTCCTGAAGTTCCCCATTTACTAGAGCTGAAGAACTTAAGCTCTAGAGCTGAAGTTCGCAAGCTACTTCAGGCCCGTCTACTAGAATGTTGAAGTTTTGCGTGATTGTCTTTGCTACTTCAGCCCCGCATGTTGAAGTTATGCGCAAAAGCGGGTATGGATATAATTTTTTTTACAAAGCAAGTATACGTTAAAACGTGGCACAAAAAATGAGTACGGATGCAAAAGCCCCCACCAAGTTGGGCATGTTTTGGAGGCCCAGATTTCCAGTTGAAAACAATCCAAGTTGGCTCAATCAATTGTAGCCTATCTCTGGGCCAAATTCCAAATTGAACGACGTATTTTAAGTTAGTCCAGTTAATTAAGACATGATTGGTTTCTATTTTAATTGAAATTGAATTCACTTGGTTGATAATCCAACTTTGGTCTGTGAATGTTATTGGACTAACCGTGCACCTAGCAATCATCACTTATGTTCTAAACACACACCAAGTTTGCCCACGGAAATGAGTTCCTCTTAAATAACCTATTAATACCCGTACTTTCCCAAAAGTTTCGTAACTACTGGATTTCTACATTGAATCCCAAACTTAGGAGATTGAACAACTCTTTATAAATGCTAGGCCTCCGCGGTAATCGTTAAGTAATCAATTAACTAATTTAATAAGCGTAGTTGCTTTAGGCGCAGTTAATAAATAAATTATCGTGATTATGGGTACGGTTCCCGCGACATGGTCACGATACATAAACCCCAACTCAAGTGTGTGTTTCATGTGACTTGACTTCAAGTTCAAATAATAATAAAAATCAACATATTGTAGATCGATGCGTTTCACATGACACAAATCGCAGTCTGTACAAAAATAAATGAGTGCGCGACATCACGACTTGTTCAAGTAAATCCCATAAATACTAAATCTGATTGAAATAATTAAAAAGCGGTTAGAAAGTTAAAATGCACAATAGATTTTAAACATGTAATAAATAAGATAATTAGGTCAATTATTAATAGTTGAGTGACAGTGCTATAACCACGGAACTCGGGAGTGCTTCACACCTTCTCCCAGGTTAACAAGATTTCTTACCTGGTCTTATGTGTTCGCGGACAAAAAATAGTGTCAATTTCCTTGATTTGGGATTCCAAAATAAACCGGTGACTTGGGACACCAATAGTTATCCCAAGTGGCGACTATGAATTAAATAAATAATTTTATTTCGAGTAATGTCACTTCAATTGGAAAAATTCCTTATTTCTTCGAAAAAAGGAGGTGTGACAGCTCTGACGACTCTGCTGGGGAATGAACCCAGAATCTCAGTTTCAGGATTCAGAATTCGAGCTTAGAATAACTATTATACTTGGCTTTTGTTTACTATATAATTTTTACTTGTTTGAACCTAATGCGCTAAATGTCGCTCTTTACCGTTTTGATATTATCTTAACTGTATATAAAAATGTTACGATACCTTCTTTCTCTCCGAATCTCCTAAATCTTCTAGGAAGCGCACTACGTGGCTTCTTTTCTATTAGAGTCATACCAATTAGGCAACTTCTAATGAGAATTGCAAAGAAAAAGGCAGCTGCCCTAACCACCTCCACAAGTACAAATAAGTCCAAGAAGAAATGATGAATATTGAAGACATTTTGAAGAGGGTTGATGATGAAGACAAGGTTCTACAAGTTGAAGAGTTCACAAGATTGGAGAGGAAAGGGCAAGAGTCTTATTTCTACATCATTCTATTTTATCATTTTATTAGCATTACCATATGTAATATCATCATAGAGTATGTTATAAACTCTATGATGATCATAGAATATTTAGTTCATTCTAATTCTTATTTTTTACATGTTTGCTAGTATATGAGGCTTTTTATGCCTTAATAGGATTAGTAAGGTAAGGTTAAGCCCAGTATGTGGTTGCTCATGTCCTATGCCTTTTGGGAAAATATCCAAACGGCTATGAGATTATACTCCCTCGTGAGACTTTGTCGGCAGCTACACCATGATCCTCTACATGAGGCTACCATCATAAGGCAATGTGAGGCGCAGATGAATGATTATATAGCCAAGGCATAGATGCAATACTACTGGTGCTTTTGTCCCCCTTATTTGTACTCTTGCTTTTGCGTTTTTCTTTTAATATTAATAAAATAGCTACTAGGAAGCCCACTTAGTAGTATAATTTGTTAGATTCATACCCCTAATTTTAGAACGAGGATCAGGCAAGTTTCAAAGCCGGTGGAGCTTCTCTGTTCCTGGTACGCTGCCTCCCTCAGCTCGAGTTGTCCGTTCAGGTAAGCTAGGTCTGAAACAACACACCCCAGGATTTAAACCTAGAATAACACAGTCTCATACCAGATCCCTGGTAAAACGTTTGTTTACATCACATGCATTTTGACCTTGGGGACTCAACACATGGGTTGAGTTTGTCTAGGACAAGCGTACCCAAATCAAAAGACCATCCTGATATATTTTACGTGCTACTTGTGCATATGGTTGTCTCAACTTGCATGTTGACTGGCTTCTAGAATAGGGGATGAAAAATCAAGAGTGAGGCAAGAGAGAGAAATTTACCCGATTTCAAAAAAGTCCAGGTATATGAAAATCCCGAAACTTTGCCAAAATTTTGAAACAAAAGAGGAAAAGAAAAGTCATTTCAAAATAAGCTAAATATTTTCAAAAGCCCATGTTTTTCTGTTATGTTGACACTTGCCGAACTACACAGATCTAAATCTCACCGGATGCGAGATACGTAGGCAACCTCTATCAGATTCAGCCTCATTTTTCAAAACTGATCAAAATAAGAACCTTTTGAAACATGATCACCACCTGGGGTCGTTCTTGTCAAAATAGCCTTAAAATGTTCTCATGGGACGCCGGAAGGCTGTTTTCAGAAGAATAACCACAATTTAAACCCAAGCCAGCTGGTACAAAATTCTTTGAGGGTTGTAATCTGCTTTTGCAAATGTGGATGGTGGAACATCTCTGTCATCATCCGAGGTACATGAACTATGGATTAACCAGACTCAGTTGCATCGAAGAGTATGGAAATAGGGTAAACGACTATGAGTTGCCGGAGGGTACTGAAGCATGGTTCACATATCTGGGTTCTTTGACCACAAAGCAAATTAAATGGACTTTCAGTTAGCTTCTGGTCAACGAGGTTATCTACATGCCCGCCGAAGTGTGCTTTCTCTTATTGATGGGTCTTCGGAGTATTCAACAATATGCTCCACATCGGGTTCTACGCCAATTGGGTAGGTATCAAATAGTCCCTTATGACGAAGATCTGAGTGCACAGGTTATTGCACTACACCCAGGGGATGCATTCCCGGAAGAAAAGGTTTGCCAGGTCTGGCATCAATGTAGGTTTCTAGAGTCACAGACTCAGGTGCGAGATTCGTCATCCGGTGAGGTAGAGCCTAATTACACAGAATGGTATGGCAAGAGAGCCGGGGTCGATCAAGAGCAGAACAACCCGCCAAAAGGCCCCATGTCCAACAATTCACTGACGGGGCACAAGAATAGTGGGTCTAGTTAGCCAAAGAGCAAGAATACCTAACCACCATCAACAAGCTATAGCATCAAGTCAGAACTATCAAATTTGAAAGTGGGTTGCAAGCTGATAAGGATAAGGGAGAAAAGAAAAGGTTAGCCCGGGAAAACGAAGCCCTCCGAGCTCAGCTCTAGGAAATGAAAATAGCCGCCAAAACATCGATAAGAAGTGAGAGGGATGAAAGAATCATAAGCACTTTGAGGCTAAAAGTGCATGATTATGCGGCCGATCTGACAAAGGCCGAGGAAGACTTGGCAAAAGCTCCAACAAAGTTGGCAAAAGGTGCAGTAGACAAGGTCAGCCCACCAATTAAAGAAAAGATATGATAGAGAAGTCACGATTTTAAGGAAAAAGTTCGCCACCCTTGAAAATGAAATGGTTCAGCAGACAAAGGACTTTAAGACAGAAAGATAACATTGTTATACATTGATTAACCAATTGGAAGAGAGCGTGCTAAAGTTGAAAGACCAAAACAACACGGCCATATAGGTGCTGGAAGCTCGTGCACAACAAATTGGATGCTTGCTCCAAGAAAAGAGTGCAATTAAACTAAGAATCAAAGAAGTATCCTATTACAGTGCAATGAAATGGATTGAATGTGAGGGTATGACCAAATCTGTGTTCTTTGCTTTGGTGCTGTCTTTCGCTTGCCAGATGATGGCCGATCTAGAGCTCCTTCTAGAAAAGATTGCATACAGGCCCGCGCCAAGATTTATTGATGTCCCGCGGGCCCCTGGAATAACATTTGAGGCCCATCGGTGTTCTTGATTTTTCAATCTGAGCCTGTATTTTCCTTTTTCTCGAGTCTCTTTGTCATTTTATTCATGTTGAGTCTGTTTGTTGTTTTGTTTTATATTTCTATGTGTACCTTTTTAGTTATCAATATCTTCGAGTCTTTGTAATAGAAAAAACCAAAAATATTTTTATTAATAAAATATTGAAAAACCCCAAAATTTTTCTTTACTTTCATTTTGCATTTATTCCCCTAAACTACGTAATTGTCTGATTCATGCGGCTTCATGATACGTAGGCAATCCCCATCAAAGTCAATAATTTCCATTAAATAAACTGAGTGAAAAAAAGAAGAAAGAAAAAGAAATAAAAGAGTGACAAAAAATAACAAAGGAAAACAAAGATCGGAAAACAAGAAAAAGAGAAAGAAAAAGAAATCAAGATACGAAAAAATGAATGAAAGAAAAGAGCTAAAGAATGAAAAAAGAGATAGTGAATGTCGGGATAAAACACGCAACCGTTGCAAAATTATTTTAGAAATATTTGACTATTCAGGTGCATTGCATCCCCAATGTGCAATTCCCTATCTATTGAAATGTCTCGACACTGACAAGGGTGTTGTGTGTGTAAAATTAGGCAGGTGTTGTTCAGGTGGTTGGTTTTGTCACTAATCTGTCTTGTCATCCCTATTTCACAAGATCAAAAGGAAAGATCCCAATTGCTTCAGAAAGAACTCTCCGTTTTATAACACTGAGGATAGCCCTGAGCTTGCTATTTTACAACCCGAATCAGCAACTACCGAAAAAAACAAAATGATGCGTCTCTGCATGTTGGAAATGTGGAACGCCTGGTCCAATGGTAGGGAGCCGCCAAGCGTAATTCCCGGGTTCCCCGAGCTGATCCCAAGGACAGTTGGAACCACCAACATCCCCATTATTAACCCATTTGTCCCATTTGGGTACCCCTCTACATCATCCAGCTTCATCGATATGCATTCTATGGTCCGCCCCCAGGCACCGTCAATGTTGTTCTCCGGACCATCGGTCTTTACCATGGCACAACCAACCGTGCCCAGGCCATGCTTTGACCCTTCAACATTCACCTTCCAAGGCCCGCAATTTCAGCCGGACATGACTCGTGTTACTCCAGACTCATACGCTCAACAACCACAATATGAGTCCCCAATTGAACAAGAAAGAGCAGTTAGGAACCCCAAGCAGGAAGCAATGGCTAGGAAGATGAGAAGCTTGGAACAAAGCTTTAAAAATATGCAAGGCCTGAGTGGCCAAAAAAATATTTCCTATTCAGACTTGTGCATGTTCCCAAATGTTCATCTACCTGCCGGCTTCAAAATTCCAAAGTTCGAGAACTATGATGGGCACGGAGATTCAATTGCTCATGTAAAAAGATACTGCAATCAGCTGTGAGGGGGTAGTGAGAAACAAGAGTTATTGATGGCCTATTTCAGAGAAAGCCTGACAGGAATCGCCTCGGAATCGTATATGGATCAGGAAATCTCCCAATAGCACATTTGGGACGAATTAGCACGAGACTTTGTCAGACAATTCTAGTACAATGCTGACATCGCTCCAGAATGAAACTCCCTGTATAACGTGAAGAAGAAAACTACGGAAAGTTTTCACGAGTATGTTATCAAATGGCGCGAGTAGGCCGCCAGAATAAAACTGTCGATGGACGATACATAAATGTTTACAGTCTTCTTGCAGGCCCAAAAGGCTGAATATTTTAAGAATATGATGTCCACTATGGGCAAACCGTTTGCTGCAGCAATCAAAATTAGGGAAATGGTAGAGAACAGTCAAAAAATTGGCTAAATACTAAGTCAAGCTGCCTTGAAAGCTACCTCCCAAGACATTCAGAACGGTTCAATAGGTTTGGCTAGTTGTAAAAAGAGGGAGGAGGGATCCATGATGGCTTCAGGTTCAAGAGGGCCTCGCCAATTATTTGATCACTCTTATATGCCTCCAAGAACCCCGCAACACTATTATCCATACCAAGATGCAACCTATGACGTGGAACTGCCTCACTATGCAGTGATGAATGCCCAACCTTACACACGGCCACAACAACACTACAACCAAGCCCGAGCTCCACCTCCCAGAAATAACCATCCCTACCAAGCTCCGTATAACCCTCATCCACTACAAAACACACACCAACATAATACACGCCCTCGTGAGCCTCCCAGGAGAAACAATTTCACCCATATTGGTGAATCTTACTCCAACTTACTCCAGAAGTTGATTCAACTGGGTCTGTTGCAAACTGTACCCCCTTATCAGCAAAATCCTGAATTCCCATCACACTGGGCCGGTATCGGATGTGCTTAACATTCAGGAGTAGAAGGCCATGATACAGAAGACTGTTTGACCCTAAAGAGGGAGGTAGAAAGCCCGATCGAACAAAAAAGAGTTGTGCTTAGGGAAGAGGAGGTCCCTAATGTGACCAACAATCCATTACCGGCTCACAATAATGGGTCAATCATTGGAATTAATTGTGATGACAAGGAGTTCGATCCAGCATTGAAGGCCATTATTGCCCTCGCCAATTCAGAGGCAAGACCCAAAGCGGCGGTGAAACAGGCCAAAACCGAGAAGAAAGTCACTCCGATTCCTCAAGCCGTTGAAACAATGACCGGGGAATCACATACTAAGAAAGTGGTTCTCTATGTTCTTAAGGCCCCAAGAAAAGAACAGCTCATCCTGAACATTCCCAAGAAATTTGAGGAAAGGAAGGCTCCGTTGAATGTGCCAAAGGGGTCCTATGTGGCGCGGGGCCCAGTAATTTTACCAAGGCTGACTGAGCCCGTGGTTATAAACCGCACACCATAGAGTCCCATGAAAGATCCCACCGCAGTCCCCTGGAACTGCAACAGAACCATGGTTACATACAAAGGAAAAGAGGTTATGGGTGAAGTGAACGAGATGAATCAGTTTGAGAAATACCATACCCTCAAAGAGCTAAAGAAGTCCAAATTGAACAGGTATAAATGGTTGCCATCCAAGAAGCCTGTAAGCAGTGAGCAAACGGAAGTGTTTTTCAGAAAGATGAAAACTTCAGAATACTCAATATGACCAACTTTGGAAGACCCTTCCCAGGTCTCACTCTTGTCTCTGTTGCTAAGTTTCGATGAACACCAGAAAGTGCTCCTTACAGCACTGAATGAAGCATATGCCTTGGTTGATACTTCTGTTGAACAATTAGAGAGAATGGCAAAAAAATTTCTTTGAGGTCAATAGGATTTCCTTCCATCGTGATGATTTTCCCCCAGAGGGAGCCGCCCACAACAAACCCTCCACCTGACTGTCAAATGTGAGGGCTATTATGTGAAGAGAGTGATGTTAGATGGTTGTTCTGGGGAGATATTTTCCCCCTCTCAACACTCTAGAGAATGGAGATTGGAATAGAAAGAATTTGGGCTAACAATGTCTGTGTGCGGGCTTTTGATGGGGTCAAAAGAGACACCATAGGAAAAATTGATCTGATTCTGACTATTGGCCCCATCGATTTTGAGGTGACTTTCCAAGTTTTAGACATGGAAACCTCATACAATTTCCTCCTTGGTAGACCATGGATTCATGATGCCGGAGCCGTTCCCTCCACTCTTCACCAAATGGTCAAATTTGAATATGATAATCAAGAAATTGTTGTCCATGGAGAGGATGATCAATCCATCTACCGGGACCCTTCAGTCCCATGTCTCGAAGCTAGGGAAGACAGTGAGCATATTGTCAAGACTTCAAAATTGTGGTCACCGACCAATGTGAAGAAGGGGCCCCACTACCTCAACCTTGCTTGTCTGATGCTTAAGTCATGGTCTCCACTCAAATGATTAGACATGGGTACAAGCCCGAAAAGGGGCTTGGGGTATCTCTGCAGGGCATCACAGAGCCTATTACTTCAATCGCCAGTGAGAAAATTTTGGTGTGGGTTTCCAAGCTACAAAGGCCGACAAAAAATAGGCTGATAAGCGCAAAGAAAAAGGGTGGGTCCTGTCCCAGCCATTCCATATCTTGCCTAATAATTTTTCAAACCAAAATATGTGGAAGAAAAAGAAGAGGCCTTCACGACCGAAGAAATCGATGATATTTGTGAAGCCTTGAAACAAATTCTATATGAGTCTCACATGGTCCATCCAGGAGAAGGCACGAGCAATGCCGAGGTGCAGTATATGGGACCGGATTCCAAGTTTCAGAATTAGAAAGCTACCTCATTCCTTGTCGGACAGGAACCCCGTGTTACACCCCATGTTTTCGTACATGGAAGTATGCCATAAGTAAATTGATATAAGCTCGGAAATGAGATGTTATATCCCGCATTTTTATACATTAAAGTTTCGTCGTAAGTTAATCGACTTAAGTTCGGAAATGAGATCATTTTGAGGTTATAAGTATTATGCTATTTCAAATAAGTGATGAGTAAATTTGTGAAGGTGAGAGGATAAGCGAATCTAAGAAAGTAAGTTTCGTCGAAGTTTTTCGTTTTCAGATAAAATACAGTCCAAGCTATAATACCCTGTATTTATGGACTAGTGCAATAGAAGGTACCACATGGCCATGATAGTAAGATCTATAAAGTGTGATAAAGTGAGTAGTATTTTAAGTAATTTGAGATAATTCTTAATTATGTGGATATTTGGTTAATTGTGATTTTTGGTGGAAGATTAACTATGTAATTAAGGAATTGTGGATAAAAACCTAAAGGGCCCCAACGTGGCATCCAAGAACCTTGGTTAAATAAGACTCATAAGTAATAAAGTAATGTGACACCTTTAGAGAATTGTGTGGCTAAGTCATCTTATCAAACCGGGGCGCACCTAAAGGTTAAATAACTTTTCTAATCCACAATTGAATTGCTCATCTTAAAGAAGAAAGCTTCAGCAAAGGTATTGTTGCAATAGCAACCTCACTGCATCAAGCATTTCATATGAATACTATTTAATACTATAGCAACATGGGATTTGCGATTATAAGGGAGTACGGTGCAATCTTTCTCAAGATTATCATACAGATCGTTCCCTATTTTAATCTTGTTGTTACGTGTTTCATCGCGATTGGCGTGTGTTAGAAGGATTGTCAAGAGAATCGGTTCAGGTATGTTAAGGCTATCCCTTCTTTCCTTTTGGCATGATCCACACGATACAAATGAAACGAGCAAATGCACAATTTTCATAAACGACTCAATTCATAGAAATATTAGAGATGCTTATATTCTTGATTCCCCATGTGTCCTATTATTTTATCATTTATTCATGGGTCTCAGAAAATACGTAAGTTGATAAAGTTTATTTCATGACATTAATGTCACGACCCAAAATCCCACATCGAGCGTCGTGATGGCACTTAGTCTCTAAGACTAAGTAAGCCGATTACAATTACATTTCAAACCTTTTTTTTGAATTAAATAGGTAATCAAAACTAACAGCAGAAAAAAATATGGAAATCTCCCAAGACTGGTAATACTGAGTCACAAACTCTAACTGAACACATAGAATGATCACGAAGACCGAATATACAATACTGTTTGATTAAAAATTAATAGTACAATGAAATGAAAAGACTCCAAGGGACTGCGACGACCAAGAAGATCTACCTTGAATCCTTACGATCCCACTCTAATTCTGTCCAAGTCCGATATCTCCAATACATGGCTCTACACAAAAATATACAGAAGTGTAGTATGAGTACGCCACGGTCGGTACCTAGTAAGCATCAAGACTAATCTCAGTAGAGTAGAGATGAGGTACAGTCACTCACTAGTCTAATAGCCTGTGCAATAGGATATACAAAATAATAGGAAACAAATAACAATA
>MDKJ01212542.1:0-13820 GCA_005239525.1 Nicotiana knightiana | reverse complement strand
CTATATTTCTTTCATGTCTCTTATGTACTTATTTATGTGCCTTACATACTCGGTACATTATTCATAATGACGTCCTTTTTGCATAGGGATGCTGCGTTTCATGCCCGCAGGTCCCGATAGACAGGTCGAGAGCCCTCCAAATGGGCTATCAGCTCAGCGGAAGATGTTGGTGCGCTCCATTTGCTTCGGAGTCGCTTGTTTGGTTAGTTTGATTTAGACAGGTATGTTTGGTATGGAGGGACTCAATCCCGACCTTTATGACATTTATGTACTCTTAGTGGCTTGTAGACATGTCGTATACGTGGAAGATTGTACGGCCTTGTCGGCCTATGTTTTGAGTTTATAAATGATTATGTTGGCCTATTAGGCCCGTATGTCACGAGTATATGATGATGAAATAAGAATGATATGTTACGTTGGTACTCGGTCGAGTAAGGTACCCAGTGCCCGTCGCGGCCCATCGGTTTGGGTCGTGACAGTATTCATAAGAGACAGACACATATACAAATCAAAAGAGTAGATCAATAAAGGCAAAACTAAGATTATAATACAGTGTTAAAACTAAAGTTTTAACATAATAAACTATGAAAAAGAGATTTTAACAGAAACCGTTTAAAAATACGAGAAGAATCTCAGAAGAAGCCTTAAACTTGAAGAAATCATTTTTGCAGAAAGGTTTTTTAGAAACCCTAGTTAGAAAACAAAAATCGGTTTAGGAAAAATGGAAAACCCTTAAAGAAAACATCAAAACGACTTGAAATATGTATAGATCTGTTACATATCTAAAAAGATCCGAGGTTTTTGAAGTTAGGGTTTCAAAGAGAGAACCCAAAGAGGAGAGAAAAGCTCAAGGTTTTATCGATTTCCACCGGAAAGTGTAAAAACCTTACTCGGACGGCCATGGGTAGCCAGAAAATGGCATGAAGGACCATAGGTAGGAGTTGAACCGCTCCAAGTTCACTTGAGGGCCTCAGGGCAGTGTCAAACCAGCATGGGGTGAGATATAGGCCATGAGTGATGAGAGGTCATGATTTCCGGCGAGAGAGATGGCCGGAGAAGATGGAAGGTGGAAGGTTCTAGAGAGAATCAGAGATAGAGAGAGGGAGATAGAGAGACGGTTGAGAGAGAATGGGAACGGGGGAAAAAATGAGGAGGGGTAGTCATTAGGGGTTAAATTAGGAAGGGGGGATCTGGGTTGTTGATTTGAAATAATCAACGGCTCAGATTGCATAGGGGAATTAGGTCGGGTAGGATAGGGATTGGGCTTGGATATTGGGTTATGTAATTGGGCTGGTTTCAATAGGCTGAAATTGAATTAAAATATGGCTATAATTTAAATAGGGAGGGGCTAATTGTTAAATACCCGATTAGATAGATAAATAATTAATAGAAATAGCTAATAATTGCATAAAATTAAATTAAGCTTAAATAGGTGGAATTAAGGTAATTAAATAATATAAAAAAATATAAAATGAATAATTATTGATTTAAATGGTATAAAATGTACAATTAGGATATAGTTGCAAAATTATTGTAATTATGGCCAAATAATGTCAAATTGACTAATTTGTGAAATAATCAAATCCTAATAAGATTAAAAATGATATATTGAGCTGGGAAATATCTTGAAATTATTTATAATACAATTTATGAATAATTATTGAATATAAAAATACTGAATAAATTGGAAAAGAATTTAATAAAAATATAAAAAAATTACGGAAAAATATCAGTTATTATAAAGAGTGATTTTGAAGGTATATATGTAAATTTTAAAATAGTTTGAGAAAAAATTGGGTATCAACAGGAGGTACATACTAGGAGCTTCGATCTTTCTGAGGAGATAGCCCAAGCTAAGGCGGATGAAGCCGATGCCTGATTCCTCATCTCCTCCTGCGATGATGATGATTTTGAAGGCATCCAAGGCGGGTCCGAAGATGAAGAGGGGGATGAAGAACATACCACTACCGATGGAAAGGCTTCCCCCGAGGAAGAAGCAGTTCCAGGAGAAAAGGCCTCCCCCGAAGGAGGGATGCTCCATCGGTGTAGTTAGGAATTTCCTCTTTGTATTCCTTTTTTGTTGAACTCTTTGTACATGCCATCTTTTGAATGTATATAAAAAAGAAGTTTCCTTGAATGCTTTCTCAATCTTTCTTAGTTTACGATTTTTGCAATAGTTTCATTCTTCGAACGGCGTATTCGAGATTCTGCTTTTTTTGAATGGTTTCTTTGAATTTACTATGGCTGGGTTTAAATAAGATTCGAACCTTCGAGATATATACCCTAAGTGTCAAATGATGACAGGTCTTCGAGCCATAGTAAAAAATGTTTTCTTGGGCTCGTGGTGATCGAACTCTTGGGTTCGGATGGGGTGAAATCTCGAACACTTAGTGTGTCGGCCCTTAGGATCTTTTATATCGGCCCATAAACTCTTTAAGTCGGGCTAGTTTGGCCGCTAGAAGCGGCTATAACTTTTCCCTTTTCGGCTAAAATACTTAGTGAAAATTTCTCATGCCTTAGTTTTTTATACACATTGGGTTCGACGATCGGAACCCAGATTTTTGTTAGCTCGTTTGTGTTGAGATGATTTAACATCTCGAAGGCTGATGTTATCGAAGATTTTAAATTATTTGCGGGATGACTTTATCGAAGCCTTTTTTTACTTGCTTTGCCGAGGGTAACCTTATTTAACCGGTTTTTTAAGGTATTTGAAGGCCTTTAGTTTATGGCGGAAGTAGGACGTCTCCGAGAAACATTATTTCGGCGATAGTCTTTTCATATGACCGTAGTCTTTAATATGGCCGTAGCCTTCGGGCATGTCTCTTGAACTTGTTTCCCGATAGCATTTCGAACTTATTCGAAATGTTAGTCCCCGAGTGTGACCCCCTTGGCTTTTACGTCGAGGGATACCTCTTTGAGGTCTTATGAGTTCGAGTTTATGTAACTCGAATAACTCGAATGTGTTGACTGTTGATGACAGACCCCGGGTATGGAGCTCGTTTTTGGATCTTGAGCCTTTTCTCATATAGAATTACAAGTGTGGATATCATATAGTAGCGAATCTCTTCAAGACACAAAGTGTTTAATATAGAAAGGATGCTTCTTTAAATAACTCATACATGCGTACATGTTTTTTGTCGGGGCTCGATTATTCTATATGGACACGGTTCCTTTGACCGTTTGGCCCATTACAAAGTTTTCCTATCAAGGCCCTCTTAGGCATGAAGTATCTTCCTCGATATGCTAGTTCCAGAAGGTGATGCCCCCAGTATTCGAGGTGTATTGAAAAGAAGCCTTGGATGCTGTTGAATTCTCCTTAGGTAGCACATAGTTGTTGCCTCGTTAAAAACCTTGTCGGAAAAACCCATTTGGGATAAAACTCGATCTAAGGAAAAAAAAGTGCAACGCATGCTTTTAAACCTAAGGTCTTCGAGTTGAAGGATGTCTTGACGTCTTCGATCGAGCACCTGCAATGAGTTAGTCTCGAATACAAATGAAAAAAGGAGAAGATCATACCTTAGCAATAATATCATTTGAGCAGTGATCATTCCAGTTGTTTGGAAATTTTCCGCCTCCCATCGTGCTAAGTTTGTAAGATCCCTTTCCAACGACTCTGATGACTTGATATGGTCCTTCCCAATTTGGGCCTAGCTTCCCTTCATTCGGATCTCGAGTATTGAGGGTGACTTTCCTTAGAACTAAGTCCCCAACTTCAAAGTGACGAAGGTTGGCCCTCCTGTTATAATACCTCTCGATCCTTTGTTTTTGTGTGGCCATTCGAACAAGTGCAGCTTCTCATTTTTTATCCAGTAGTTCGAGGCTAGTGTTCATAGCCTCATGATTTGATTCCTCGGTTGCATGCTGAAACCTGACGCTAGGTTCCCCGACCTCGACTGGATTTAATGCTTCGAAACCATATACCAAAGAAAACGGGTTTGCTCCCGTGCTGGACTTTGATGTCGTTCGATATGCCCAAAGGACCTCGGGTAAAACCTCTCTCCATTTCCTTTGGCGTCACTCAACCTTTTCTTCAAGTTTTGAATAATAGTCTTGTTAGTGGACTCGTCCTGGCCGTTTGCGCTTGGATGATATGGCTTCGATAAGATCCTCTCTATTTTGTGATCTTCGAGGAACTTTGTTACCTTGTTGCCGATGAATTGTTTCTGTCGCATATAATTTCAGCGGGTATCCCGAACCGACACACGATGTGATCCCGTATGAAGTCTATGACTTCTTTTTCTCTCACTTTCTTGAAGTCCTGTGCTTCCACCCAATTGAAAAAGTAGTCAGTCATAAACAAAATGAATTTGGCTTTACCTGGTGCTGTTGGAAGGGGGCCTACAATTTCCATCCCACATTTCATGAATGGACACGAGGATAGGACTGAATGGAGTTGTTCACCGGGCTGGTGGATCATCTGTGCAAACCTTTGGCATTTGTCACATTTTCGAACAAATTCCTTAGTATTTTTCTCCATGTTGTCCTAGTAATATCCAGCCCTAATAATTTTGTGAATCAAAGAGTCAGCGCCGGAGTGGTTCCACAAGAGGCTTTGTTGGTTTTTTTTGTAAAACATAATCTGTGTCCCCCGGTCCTAAGACGGCCAATGGTCCATCGAAGGTTCTCCTGTACAATGTTCCATTTTCATCCAGTGTGAATCAGGCTGCTTAGCTCGTAGGGATCTTGATTCTTTAGGGTAAGAAGGGAGCTTTCCGTGCTTCAAATACTCAACATATTTGTTCTTCCAATCCCAAGTCAAACTTGTAGAGTTTATCTCAGCATGACCTTCCTCGACCACATACCTCGACAACTGAACAACAGTCCCCGGGACAACATCATCTTCTTAGACTGATGAACCTAAATTCGCAAGCGCATCGGCCTCACTGTTTTGCTCCCGAGGTATATGGTCCAACGTCCACTCCTTGAAGCAGTGAAATGTCACCTGTAACTTGTCTAAATATCTCTACATCCTATCATCTCGAACCTCGAAGCTTTTGTTCACTTGGTTCACCACCAACAGAGAGTCGCATTTGACTTCGATTACCTCTGCTCCCAGGCTTTTGGATAATTCGAGACCTGCAATAATGGCCTCATTGTTAGTTAATCTAGAATTTTTGATAGATTTTATAATAGTGTTACCCGTAGGGGCTCTTAAAACAATGTTGAGTCCGAACCCTTTCACATTCGAGGCACCGTCTGTGAAGAGGGTCCACACATCTGATGATGTACCTGATTTTAGTAGAAGTTCCTTTTCTACTTCGGGTACTAGGGTAGGAGTAAAATCAGCCATGAAGCCTGCTAGAATTTGAGACTTGATAACCGTTTGGGGTTTTTATTCAATATCGTACCCACCGAGCTCGATAGTCCATTTGGCCAATTGGCCTGATAACTCGGGCTTATGCAAAACATTTCGAAGTGGATAAGTAGTTAACACACATATAGGGTGACATTGGAAATATGGATTTAGTTTTCTAGATGCAGTTATTAATGCAAGTACTAACTTCTCTAAATGCGGATACCTGGTTTCTGTATCTCCTAAGGTTCGACTCACATAATAAACAGGGAATTGTGTACCTTGCTCTTCTCGAACTAGCTAGCCACTTACCGCTACCTCGGACACGGCCAAGTATAAGTATATTTTCTCATCCGCCTTCGGAGTGTGAAGCAGAGGTGGGCTCGATAGGTACCGTTTTAATTCCTCCAACGCTTGCTGACATTCAGGAGTCCATGCGAAATCATTCTTCTTTTTGAGCAAAGAGAAGAATATGTGACTCCGATCCGATGACCTCGAGATAAATCTACCCAAAGCAGTTATCCGTCCGGTTAGTCGTTGTACAACCTTCACATTGTCCATGACGGTGATTCTTCGATGGCTTTAATTTTGTCGGGGTTGATCTCGATCCCCCTATTTGATACCATGAAACCTAGGAACTTCCCCGAGCCGACTCCGAAAGTGCATTTCTCGGGGTTGAGTTTCATGTTGTATTTCCTTAGAACCTCGAACGTTGCCTGCAAATGAGTCAAATGGTCCTCTGCACGTAGGGACTTAACTAGCATGTCATCAATGTAAACTTCCATTGATTTACCTATTTTTTGCTCAAACATTTTATTAACCAGGCGTTGGTACGTAGCTCCCGCATTTTTTAGCTCGAAGGTCATTACATTGTAACAATATGTTCCATACTTAGTGATAAATGAAATTTTTTCCTGGTCCTCCGGGTTCATTTGAATTTGATTGTACGCGGAGTACGCATCAAGAAAACTAAGGATCTCGTGGTCGGCCATAGCGTCGATCATACGATCGATATTAGGAAGTGGAAAGGAGTCTTTAGGGAATGCCTTGTTAAAATCTATATAATCTACGCACATTCTAAGCACTACGACCACATTGGCTAACACTCGGGATATTTTACTTCCCTAATGGACCCTATTTTGAGAAGTTGAGTTACCTCGTCCTTTATGAACGCGTGTTTACCTCAGATTGCGGCCTTCTCTTTTGCTTCACCGGTTTAAACCTGGGGTCGAGACTCAGCCGATGTGGTGTTACCTCCAGTATGATCCCTATCATGTCTAAATGGGACCACGTAAATCAATCTATGTTATTGATAAGGAATTGAATGAGTTTTTTCCTGAGTTTGCGGTTAATCCCGTTCTCAGGTATACCTTCCGTTCTGGTAGATGTTTGATCAATATCACCTGCTCCAGTTCCTCAACTGTGGACTTTGTTGCATCTGATTCCTTGGGAGCGACAAAATCTCGAGGGGTAAGGAAATCTTCTTCTTCGTCCTTGAGCACCTGTTCCCAGGATTCGGTCGAGGTTGTGGACTGTGATTGCTATTTAGCCATCTATTTGTCTTTGATGTTCGATTTCTCCGAGGTTGAAGGTGTTGGTGCTGGTGTCAAATCATGAACTGCAAACATCTCATTTGCTGCGTGTTGCTCCCCGTAAACTGTTTTCACACCATCTTTTGTTGGAAACTTCATCATCTGGTGAAGAGTCGATGGTACAGCCCTCATGTTATGGATCCATGGCCTTCCGAGCAACGCATTGTACCTCATGTCACCTTCGATGACATGAAATTTTGTGTCCTGGATGGTCCCGGCCACATTCACGGGTAGGATGATCTCTCCCTTAGTTGTTTCACTAGCCATGTTGAATCCGTTTAAGACTCGAGATGCTGGTATTATTTGATCTAGAATCCCGAGCTGCTCTACGACCCTCAACCTGATTATGTTGGCCAAGCTACCTGGATTCACAAGAACACGTTTAACTTGAATTTTATTTAGTAAAATAGAAATTACCAGGGCGTCGTTGTGCGGCTGAGAGAGGCCTTCTGTTTCCTCGTCGTTAAATGTAAGGGTGCCTTAGGGCATGTAATCTCGGGATCATTTCTCTCTTGAAATTGGCACTCTGGTGCGTTTGAAAATAGGTCTCTGTGAGATGTCGACCCTTCCAACGATCATGTGGATGATATGTTGGGGTTCCTCTTGCTCATTCTTTCTATTGGCGTCTCTTTATCTGAAGTGATTTTTGGCCCTGTCACTGAGGAACTCTCGAAGGTGACCTTCGTTGAACAACCGAGCTACCTCTTCACTCAACTGTCGGCAGTCCTCGGTCCTGTGGCCATGTGTACCATGATATTTACACATCAAGTTAGGATTCCTTTGAGAAGGGTCAGTTTGTATAGGTCTGGGCCGCCTGGTGTCTTTAATCCTTCCAATGTCCAAAACGATACCCGAGGCATCGACGTTGAAGTTGTACTCCGATAACCGAGGTGCTTCTGTGGGATCGGAGTACTTTTCAAATCCATTCTTACTCATGAGTCCCCGAGAGTTCTGCACTCGATCATTTCTCCGGTCATTCCGGGGGGATTGCGTCCCGAATTGTTGTTTCTTCGATTTGCGACATATGGTTGGTACCACTCTTTGTTTGACCTCGGTTCTCTGTCAATATCCCTCGGGGACTTTACTACCAATCTATTCGGGTGAAATGACCTGAGGGGGCTCACAACTGGTCGTCCTCGACCCTGACCTGAGGGTATTCAACCAGATTTTGCTTCAACTGTCGTGATGCTACTGAACTTCGTTCGTTCAACCCTTGTGTGAAAGCTTGAACGGCCCAATCGGAGATCGGTGGTAACTCTATTCGTTCCATCTGAAATCGGGACACGAACTCCCTCAACATTTCGTTGTCCCTTTGTTTAATCTTGAAGACGTCTGATTTCCTCGTTGCAACCTTTATAGCACCAGCGTGTGCCCTTACAAATGAATCCGCCAACATGGCGAATGAATCGATAGAATTCGGGGGCAGGTTGTGATACCAAATCATTTCTCCCTTGGATAAATTCTCCCCAAATTTTATTAACAAAAAGGACTCGATCTCATCGTCCTCTAAGTCGTTTCCCTTTATACCGCATGTGTATGTAGTGATGTGTTCATTAGGATCGGTGGTCCCATTGTATTTAGGTATTTTTGGCATGCGGAACTTCTTTGGAATAGGCTTCGGGGCTGCGCTCGGGGGGGAAAGGCTTTTGTACGAACTTTTTGGAATCCAAACCCTTCAAAATCGGAGGTGCCCCCAGTATCTGATCGACTCGGGAGTTGTACGTCTCCGCCTTTTTGTCATTATCTTCGATCCTCATTTCTCCTGATTCGATCCTTTTGGTGAGCTCTTTGAGCATTTTCATGATTGTAGGGTCAGTCCTTGATCCATTATCGTTCGACCTCTCTGACACCAGCCCAGTTTGACGAGCAGTTTCTGGATCAACCACGCTCGGAGTTTTTTGTTGACTTTGGAGTTGAGCGATAGCAATCTGCTGAGCTTGTAGCATTTCGAAGATTACTTGGAGGCTAATTCCCCCATCTCCTAAACCTTGCGTTCCTTGACCACCAGACCGGGCCTCCCTGCGTACACTTCCTCCAATGTCTTCAGCTAAGTCCGCATTTAGAGCAACGCGCGAACCAACATTGACTGGCTCTGCCATTGGCACTGTCCCGGGGTTAAGCGGTGCTACACCGGCCCCTGAAGAAACTACATTATCATTTTCCCCGTGAAATCTGAGTGTACGGGTGCGTTTTGCGAGTTCGACATGTTTCAACCTGAAAACAAAGAATCTTTGACAAGAACAAGTGTGAAAATAATGTGTGTTACCAAAATTAGCACTGGAATAATAACTATTATCTTTAGCCCCACGGTGGGCGCCAAACTGTGTACCCTAAAATATGAGTAACAATTAAACTTATGTTGAGGTCTAAAAGATAAGTGATTTAATCCAATACTGATTGATAATCGAGAAGATAAGTGTGTGAGTTAGCAAGATAGATCAAACCAGTGTATGAGCAGGCCTCGACCTCGAGCCAAGACAACCTCGAGAAGGCTTCGAATGAACAACAGGATAAAGTAAAGAGAATGTTATAAAACTATAGAGCAATTCTGATGAGAGATGAGCACAAAAAGTAAGATTGTATATTTTTTGCCAATGGTTGATGATGTTTACAAATGAATGGACTCCCCTTTATATAATAGGGGAGTCCCAAATAAGGAACATCCCTATTTCTGGAAAGGAATCTAATTTGTACAGCTGTCTAACGGATTTGTACGAGTTCGTAAAAATCCGTTCCGAGATTTACGCCTTGGTCTTTGTGCCATTGTGGGAATCCCACCATTCTGCTGTAGGCCTATAACGACATTATCCCGAGGTAGATTTTACTCGGCCTCCGGTGTTACGTGTTTTGGTCCTCGAGCCTCGCATTGCGTCACTGGTCTCGAGATCGATCTACCAAACTTGCTTGATCCATTTGAACTCGGGTTCGGGGTAACCTCTCGAGCCTATGAAATCGGGCGTACATGATTTTGACCATATACAATTTTCTAAAAATTTAGATGTTCGAACATAAATAAATATCTCACTATTAAAATATAAGTCCGAGTATTGGATAACTTATTTAGGTTACTTGTTTTTTAAGCTTAATTTATACTATTTAATTCAATAAAAAATATAAAACTCAAAAAAAATACTAACAGTAAGATATTACATACATCCATCAAATACAGAAATTAAAAAATCCCAATTTACATTAGGTTGTTGTTCAAGTGACAATCAACTTGTGTTTTGAAATTCATGAATAGCATTATATTTTCATCGCTTTTAATTTTTGTTATATAGAATCAACTTGACAAGCTTTAAGTTGGTACCTTCACTTGTACCATATGTTGTGCTTTATTTCAACACAAACAACTCCAACACATATATGTTTTCTTCTTGTCAAATTTATTGTTCTAAGGAAATCTCGTCATTGGTTCAAAAAGGATAAGCACATCATCATCATCTTGTATTCTCTCTTATCACTTTTTCCTCTTCTGTTTCTTTTTTATTTTCTTTGCTTTTTCTTATTCACACCCTTCAATTAATTAGAAAAAAAAGAAGGATATATGTGTGTGTATGTATATATGTATTACATGCATATTTTATATACTTTTTGTCTATTAAATACAATTACTTTTGACCGACCGACCAATTTATATTTTGCCCTTAATATTATCTATCTTTCAGAATTTTTGTATATCTTTTAAAAAAGGTATTGATTCATTTAATCATAAGGACAATTTATCTAGGCTACCCAATATCATTTATTTCTATTTAAACCTCCTATTTGATTAACGCTTTAATAATTGATAGAATAAGAATAGATTTAATAAAATTAAAAAAAAAATGGCTTCTTATTTTCTTTTCTTTTTAAGAAAAACGTATCAAATATTTTGAGATAGATTCAGTTTGAATAAAAATTTAGACACGTCCTTGCAACGCCGGCCGAAGGGTAAAGCAACACATGCAATGGCTTTAGGACCCCAAATTTTGGGACCCATCTTTCATTAGTAGTAATTATGAATTAATTTTTCATATACAAAATTAAAGTTTAGGCTTATTTTTCAAATTATATAGCGTGAAAGGAAATATTAAAAGTAGAAGATAAGATTATAATGGATATACTTAATAAGATAACAAGACTTATTTTTTTTCTAATAGCTATATTTCTTATAGAATAAAGTATTACTATAACAATTGCATCCGGGGAACGAAGCTTTTCCAAATTAAAATTGACAGAATATTACTAGGAAAATACACTTCAATCAAATAAAAAATTAAGGCGTCTCATCAAAATTTTACTTTAGTCCACCAACAATGTTGAACCGTCCTTGTGTCCTTGAATTACCATGTCGTGTGTAAAAGTCCTACCTAGTCTCTCACCCTCAGCAATCAATAGCTAAATTCCTTAAAGAAAAACTAAACCTCTTTGTTTATTACTACATAGTACTTTGATTATATTAGTGGTAATTTGTGCGTTTTAGATCAATAATGCCTAATTTAACTTGCACGCATATTATCCGTTGCTTACGTACCATCTCGAAGGTCTTAATCCACTTCAATACGGATAATTAATTTATTAATTGTGCTAAAGAAGTTTTAGGGTTATCCCAAAGTGTCTCCAAATTACTGACCAAAGAGAGTATGTATAAAGATTATTAGAGGTTTATAATGCTATTATATTATCACCACTAACTGAGGTTTATGTGTCAGTGGTTTGGACCACATTTTTATATGATTAGAGAGAGAAATCGACAGTGACATGTTGATAAATACCTATTCAAATAAGTTAAGATTTATTATAGTAAGAATTAGGTTAGAGAAAACAAATCTTAATCAAAGGCACATCAAGGCTAGATCATGATTTGTTTTCCCTATTTGATGGGTTGATTAAGCATTTCAACATCATTAGATACATTTTAAAAACCATTAGTTGGACCATCAAAGAATTTTTTGCAAGTAATCATCTCAATTACATTAAATGGAACTCTTTAAACAATGACTTGGTGGAGACGCGAAAGGGGTTGGGGGGGCGGATTCTAGGGAAGCTTAGAACCACATGACTTCTCCTTGTCAAAAAACTAAGAAACTAGTTGTGAGTAGAAGCTGTTGTTGATGCAGCAACTCGAGCTCACGAGGAACAAATTCGAGAGAGAGAACAACAGAAGTTTCTGGAGAACAGTAAAATAGGAAAAGAAATTCAGTTGTATTTGTGTATTGTGTCCAATATATACACGTATGAAAATACTCCGCTAGCTAATTGCAAAGATACCCTTACTAACCAACTCAACCAACTAACCACTATCACTGTACAGATAAATACAGCTACAGCTGATCAGTTAAGTAGTACTCTTAATATCCTCCCCCTCCCCCTCCCCCTCCCCCTCCCCCTCCCCCTAATTGGAGGTGAGGAACTCACTACCAACTTGCCAATAATAGTGGCATCTTGATCCCTGCCAAGGCCTTGGTAAGTATGTATGCTAGTTGAGAATCTGTGGGGATGTGATGCAAGGTGATTAGTCCATCTTGTAGCTTGTCTCGTACAAATTACAATCCACTCCAATATGCTTGGTACGTTCATGAAATACTGGGTTTCTTGCCATGTGCACTGCAGCTTGGCAATCACAAAGACTGAGATAGAATGTTGGCAAGGAACTTTCAGTTCTTCCAGCAACCTTTTGAGCCAGACTAGCTCTCCAACCACCTTTCTTGCAGATCTATACTCTTCCTCTGCAGAAGAGAGGGAAACTGTTTCATGCTTCTTGGATTTCCAGCTAATAGGGCTATCACCTAGCAAGACAATGTGTCCACTCGCTTATCTTCTAGAATCAGGGCATGCAGCCCAATCTGAATCACAGAAGGCCTTCACGGTACAATCTGGGCTATTGGAAAAGAAAATTCCCAAGGTTGGATCATTTTTAAGATATCTCAAGACATGGAAGGCAGCTTTAAGATGAGGCTCTCTAGGTGTTTGCATGAATTGACTTAAGTGTCGAACACTATAGGCAATGTCCAACCTTGTGTTACTGAGGAAGTTGAGCTTCCCAACCAACTTTCTATAGTGAGTAGGATCTGGCAGCAGGGGTCCCTCTTCTGCCTTCAGCTTAATAGTACAGTCAAGAGGAGAAGAGACAGTAGTGTACTGATTGTCACACTCTTTCAACAAATCTGCAGTGAACTTTCTCTATGAAATGAGGACCCCATCATCTTTGTAGAACACTTTCAGTCGCAAGAAATAATGCAATCTCCCAAGATCCTTAATTTTGAATTGATCATGAGTGCCAGAATTTCCTTTACAATTGTTCATGTAAGGATTACATCATCAACCTAGACAGCCACAAACACAATTGAAGAGCCATCTTTCTTACAGAATAATGAGTAATCATTTTCTAAATGTCTAAAACCCCTGGTGCACAGTCCCTCAGTCAGCTTGTCATACTAGTGTCTGCTTGTTTGTTTCAGTCCATACAAGGATTTTCTTTAACTTGCAAACTAGACCAGGAACCTCAACATGAAGTCCTTGTGGTACTTCTATATACACGTTTTCATGTGGATCTCCATCCAAGAATGCATTATTCACATCTAGCTGGAATAGGTCCCATCCTTTTTTAACTGATATGCTGATCAGAGTCCTAACGGTTGTCATCTTGACAACTTAAGAGAATGTTTCAGTGTAGTCTACTACAGCTTTTTGTGTGTATCCTTTCACAACAAGTCTTGCCTTGAAACTCTCAACAGTTCCATTTTCTTTGTGCTTGATTTTATACACCCATTTTGCATCCTATGGCTTTCTTACATGCAGACAATTTTACTAAATCCCAAGTATGGTTAGAATATAAAGCCTCAAACTCTTGTGTCATGGTTGCATGCCATACAGGGTTCAAGGCTGCTTCCTGATGCGATACTAAATTGCATAGTCTAGCATGTGATATACCTTACATTTGAGGTGCTTTA
>ML414430.1:157454-200346 GCA_005239525.1 Nicotiana knightiana | reverse complement strand
CGGATTTTGGTAAAGAATTGGGCCTGATTGCTGGCCCAAGTCCAATTTTAACCTTAACAACCTACTCTTTTTTTATGCTTTTGCAGAATTAGCCACTTTAGACTCAAATTTAATTTAAATCTATTTCTTGGATAGCCTATGTATTTATTTTATATAATAATGGACTCGTGAAATTAATTCATTCATTAACCTACGAATGCAATTTGATTTTTTAGAAGATGCATTTAATAATGTAACTAAATCCTAAAAATGTAATTTAAACCTAAAATGGCACGAAATAAAAAAATGTGATAACTTTTTTATGATTTTGTTTTCTATAATTTTGAAGTAGTAAACATGCATGTAATGCAACTAAATAAAGAAAAGTTCCAAAGATTTATTAAAATTATTTTTTTGATTATTTTTAGGAGTAATTTCCATGCGGGGCAAAAATTGGGTATTCACAACTATGACCAGCGTCATAAGGCTCCGGCTAAACTAACGCAACTCGGAGACGTCCGACTGTTACCATAAAATTACAGGCCTTCATTTACTTCAAAATTTTTTGAAAAGAACTGGTTAAAGGTTGTACCAACCTAAAGTGTAAGAGCCCAAGTCGCCAGCTAGTCATATCAACCTTACGCGTAAGAGCCCGAGTCACCAGCTAAGGGTCATACCGAGACAAATCACCTCAGGGACAATTTGAAAACCTGAGGGCAGTTGAGCTCAAGTCGCAACTCTTACTCAGAGACTAAGCCCGATATGGTTAACTAAAGCGCCTTAGGGCTAAAAAAGCGTAAGAGCCCTAGTCGCCTGCTACATTAAAGGGTTGTACCAACCTAAAGCGTAAGAGCACAATTTGATAACCCGAGTTTCCAGCTACGGGTCATACTGACACAAAGCGACTCAGTGCCAATTTGATAACCCGAGGGCCGTTTAGCTTGTGTCGCAACCCGACTCGGAGACTAAGCCCGATACGGTTAATTAAAGCGCCTTGGGCCAAAAAAGGGTAAGAGCCCAAATCGCCCGCTACATTAAAGGAAGTACCAACATAAAGCGTAAGAGCACAAGTCGCTAGCTAGTAGTATTGACCTTACGCGATAGAGCCCTAGCCGCCAGCTACGGGTCATACCGACACAAAGAGCCTCAGGGCCAATTTGAAAACCTGAGAGCCGTTCAGTTCGATTCGCAAACTAACTCAGAGACTAAGCCCGACACAGTTAACTAAATCGCCTCAGAGCCAAAAAAGCGTAAGAGTCCAAGTAGCCCGCTACATTAAGAGTCGTATCAACCTTACGGGTGACAGCCCGAGTCACAAGCTACAGGTCATACCGAGACGAAGCGCCTCAGGGACAAAAAAGAGTAAGAGCCCGAGTCGCCCGCTACATTATAAATCGTATCGACCTTACACGTGAGAGCTCGAGTCGCCAGCTATAGTTCATACTGACACAAAGCGCCTCCGGGCCCATTTGAAAATCTGAGGGCCGTCAAGCTCAAGTCAAAACTCGACTCGAAGACAAAGCCCGATACATCGAACTAAAGCGCCTCAGAGCCAAAAAAGCGTAAGGGTACATGTTGCGAGCTATAACGAAGGTCACACCGACGTAAAAGTATAAGAGACCGAGTCGCCAGCTTAAAGAGCCTCAGGGCCAATTTATTACCCCCAGGGGCCTCATGTCAAAGTCCAATTCGGCGGGCTAACTACCAACATGTAAATAAAATCAAAGGATATTTCATGTATATATATATGTGTGTGTGTGTGTGTGTGTGTGTGTGTGTTACAAATACATATTTAAAACGCTCCCACAAGAGTATGATCCAAACAACAAAGCAGAAAAGATATTCTACTCTCGGAACCAACTCCCTCTAAGGCCCCTCGGACTAGCTACCACGGCGGCTTTCAAGTATCAGCATCAGCTCAAGAAGAAAGGAAAAACTTGGTGTCGATCTCATCCGCCTCAGCCTGGTTTATCTCTTCCGAGAGGTCAAAGCCCCTAGCATGTATCTCTTCGAGGGTCTCCCTCCGGGACTTGTATCGGGCATACTCATTGCTCCTCCTCTCTCTGTTGAAAGCCCCTCTCAGCTCAGCCCTTGCATTGGCATCGTCTTTCAAATAAACACCCACCTTTTTATCAGCCTTCACTCGAGCTACCTCAGCTTCGACCCGAGCGTCCACAACCTGTGCCTTCGTATTTAGAAGATCATCCTCGAGCTTGGAAATCTTGCTCGATTGAGTTGAGCTATCTTCTCGAGCATTATGAAGTTGTATCTCGAGCTCAGTAGCCTTTACTAAAGCATTACTTTGTGCCACAAGATGTACGCCTGCATGCGCTTTCAACGTTTGGCATTCGGACCAAACTTGCCCAACCAAGCCCCAAAGGCACTCCAACGCCTCTGTTTTTTCCTGCAACTGAAGCACCAGAGCGTTAGTTCCCAAATATGAGAAAAGAGGCACGTACCCCTTCAAGGTAAGGGTTACCTGGCGCTCGAGTTTTCCTTCACAAATCCAGCTCCAATGCATCTCCACTCAAAGATGTATCAACTCTTTTGTCTTCTCATTGCAAAGAAGCTTGAGAGATCTTTTCTTATCGAAAGCTTCCCGCAGTCATGCCTCACAGTGAAGCAGCTCAGCCTTGAGTTTGTCAAAAATGTGCAAAAGAAAAACTTCAGTTCAAAGAAGGAAGATTCATAGCCAAAAAGCCAGCAAGGCCAATCAGAACTCACCTCGTAACAGAGCCGTTGGGCCTTCTTAAAAGTTGAACATGCATCTACCAGTTTGGCCCCATCGGCCCCAGCTGAACCGCTCTCAATAGAGGTGTGCCCACTCGAAACCTCAATGGGTCTGGGCGGCCCCTGGTCCCAAGCATCCCTCGAAGTACCTTCGAGGTCATAAGCAGACAATGGTGGAGGACTCTTTCTCTTTCTCTCTCGGGGAACCTCTTCTTCTAAATTAGAGGTCCCAGACCTGGCAGAACCGGCAACCTCAGAAGGGCCGTAGACAAAGAGTCATCCTTGAAAGAGGAGCCAACGTCTGCAGAATGGCCGACGTATATAAAGCTCTCCTCAGCAACGTCATATCCTTTATGCCTCCGAGAAGGCCCTGCCTCATCGGAAATGTCCTCATCCATAAAGGATCTTTTTCGATTATTTTTCTCCTTCAGGCCTTTACTCTCCTCAGAGGGACACGGCCTCATTTTGGAGAACCCTCCAACACCTCTGGCATCAGAGTTAGTACACACAAAAGGATATATTCATCAAAAGGGATACCACACAACTCATATCGTGGTGCTTTGCTTCCCATTTGTTTTTCGAGAGATCATGCCACTTGCGCTCGTCATATGTCGAGGAAGCTGCCAACTCCAAGTCCAGTCCACAAGATCGGGGACCTCCCCGGGCATCCACGAGACCGCTGAAAAAGAGAATACGAAACACTCTTATAAGTTGATAAGAAAAAAAGACACTAAGGCACAACATGTTGCTTACGTTTGAAGTTCCATTTTCCGGGAAAAGGCAGGAACTTCACTGGAATGATGTCGATGGTCCTCACTACAACAAATCGACTAATACATCCAAAATTTCGATCCTTGTCATCGTTGGCAATAAAAGGCCTCATGGGCCGACGTCATAACGCAATCAGGCCTCGACAATGTTGGGGCCGATATAACCTAATGAGGTGGCTGAGGGTAACTTCAAGCTCAGCCTTTTCAGTGAAATAACTCATCAACAACACTATCCGCCATAAGGACGGATGAAACCTATGCCAAAGTGACTCGGTAACTTTTGCAGAACTCGAGCACAAGTCGATCGAGGGGTCCTAAGGTAAATGGGTATGTGTACACGTTCAGGAATCCCTCTACATAAGTCATGATGTTTTCTTCCCGATAGGGTATCTGCAGCGCCACATTTCCCCCTCCCCTAGCCGCAGTCTCTCGATATCGATTGAACGAACCTCGAGGCATGCTCTCGATGGGCCGGGGTGTCATATGGTTTCTCTACTACAAAGTCCTTTTTCAGAGGAAAGCAGTACGAGGTTAGCTCGCCATAATCCGAATATGTACCACCGGCCAGGCTAGGGGAAGAGGAAGAATTCCATCTTCTTGGTTAATAGATTCGGGCGCGAAAGTCATAGTTAGTCAAAGCAGAGGTAAAAACGGAGGAGCAGAACTCGTGTTCGCAATCATGGAAAAGGAATGAGAAAGTTGAAAGAAAAGCTGAGGTTTTTGCAAATGTGCAAGAGTTAGAATGAATATGAAGCAAGAATATTTATAGAACTAAATATGGCCAACCAACTGCCTTAAAGACCGTTAAATTTATGACAAGTCATCATAGCATTTGTGGAAGTGCACCGGTGGGATCACCTTGGTAACTTCACGGTCACATCACCTGAATGATACCGTCATAGGGGCTTCGAGGAATCAAAGCTTGCAGACTGACCTAGCCTCGATAAGTTTCCCGATCTCGAGGAGGTCTCCTATTGAAAGTACGAGTTTCGAGGAAGCAAATAATCGAAGCATAAAAATCATATTGAGGGTAAAAAGCTACGGAACTAAGTTTACGCAAAATACGATAAAAATTTTCTATTTCCAAAAAAGTATATTTACACAAGTATTCTTTACAAAAAATCCCCCGAAGGATCCCATATACAAAAGGAAGGAAAAATCAAAAAAGGAAGAAAAACTACTCCTCCACCACTGTCCGAGCCGCTTTCGGAGCCTTCGTCCGATGTACTCGGCATTGTCAGTTTCTCCTCTAGGGCCTTGGACATTTCGATCTCAGCAGAGAGATCAACACCATTGGCACTCACTTCCTCGAGGTTTTGCCTCTTGGCTTGAGCATGAGCATAAGCAACCGCCTGAGTCAATTTCAGCTCGGCCTTCTCATATATCTCCCTTGCCCGGTCATTTGCAGCAGCGGCATCCCTCTTATATGAGAAGACATGTTGATTGGCGTTGGCCGTGGTCGCAGATAGTGCAGCAGCCTCCTCCTGAGCACCTCGGAGAAGATTTTTGGCCGAGGATAACATCCCCCGAAGCATCTCCCTTTCCGAAGCCGCGACATTATTCAGCCGAGCCAGCTCTATGGCTTCGGTGTCTTTGGCCGCAACCTCCTCCCGAAGCCACTCCACCAGGGTATCCTTCTGCGTAATCGGAGAAGCATAAACTAAGTGAATCATCACCAAGTGTAACAACTAAAAGGTGAGAACGTGGGCACTAACATACCTGATCGGAGAAATTGGCCCTCTCCCGAAGTTCTCTCTCCAAGCTTGCCCGAAGGTCGGTCAGTTCCTCCTCTGTTCGAGCGCAAAAATCCTCGAGCTCGACCGACTCCGCCATAAGCTTATCAAGCTCCCCTCCACGATGAGTCAACTCATCTTGCAATTTAGAGAAGGCCTGGTCATATAGCTTTTTGACCTGCAACATAGAGAAGGGAAATCAGAAAATGAGAATAGAAGATCAGAGAATAAATATATTGTTCTCAAATGTCACCTGCTTTTGGATCCTCTCGACTTCCTCGAGGGAAACTGGGGAATCAACATTTGTCTCCTCGTCGACCCTCTCAAAGTAGTCTCTGAATGCGTCATCCTCTCCACGAGAGGTCTCTGAACCGGAGACACCCCTAACTTGAGCATCACGTATCTCCCCTAGAGAGAATGATGGACCCGAATTAAGTCCACCAGCGATGTCGGCCTCCATCAAGGCTTCTTCCCTCCCTCGGAAAGATCCAACAGTGAGCCCTCCGAGATCCTCAACACAGACTGTGCCATGTTCGATGATCATATCGGAGACTATACCCAAACCCTCCTCGAGGGTCTTCTCTACAAGTGGCGAACCCACATCGACCGCCTCAAGCTCAGCAGGTGGCCGCTCAACAACCCTCGAAGCCTTAATGCTTCACTTTTCCCTTTGTACCAAAGGTCAGGCATCATCACTCTCCTCCTCTGTCCACAGGCTTTCAGTGGCCGTCGAAGACAAGACCGTGGTATCGATCTTAGGCCTCCAAATGTTTGGCCTTTTTAATTTTGGAGACCCCGTCGGGGCCTCTTTCTTCCTTTTCCTATCCTTGGTGGCCTTCGGGGCCTCTTCCTCACCAGGTGGCGGCCTCATCATCACGCCTTCACGAAGTCCTGCACAAATATATCATGTTGAAAAGCATCATCGTCAAAAATTCTCACAAAGAATGTGAAAGCAGTAGTAACAAGATTGTACAATGTTTCATGGCCAGCTTACGCCGTACGCGTTTGTTGTGTGGGAAAGCGGAGTCTAAACATTTGATCCACCCTGGAAGGTCCTGAACCGCACTGTGGAACGAAACAGTGGTTTCACAATTAAAAGAAAACCAGCCGAGAGAGAAAGAGGTAACGAAAGCATGCTTGATTCAAAGACACTTACGTTTCATATTCCACTCCTCCGGGAATGGCATTCTGTCAACATGGATGATGTCCGAGGTTATGACTCTGACGAATCGGCTCATCCACCCCCGATCTCTATCCTCGTCGATGCAGGCGAGGAACGCCTTGGTGGATCGATGGTGTAATTTAATAAAGCCCCCGCGGAAGAGTCGAGGGCTATATAATCTGATCAAATGGTCGAGGGTGAAGGTCATTCCCTTGACCATATTGGTAATGTGATTAACCATATATACAATCCTCAAACAATGAAGGATAGATCTGACCAAGTGTCACTCGGTATTGGTGGAAAAAATCAAGAATCACCGGGCCAACCGGTGGAGAAGAAGAATCGACGGGGCCTAAGGTGAAGGGATATGTGTATACACTGATATAGCCAGCCTTGTGCGTGGCTATGCTTTCGTCAATCGTAGGTATCTATACTCCGATTGCCTCCCCCTAGTGGCAGTCAAGTTTCACCCTCTGAGCATCCGATATTAAAATTTATCGGGATATGGGCTTGCATCGGCCTGGTGTAGAAGGGGGTTTTTCAATTGTAAAATCAGAAATTGTGTCGAAAGGACCAGGGATGCATTGTTCGATAGTAGGAGGTGTTTTTGATTTTCCCTTAGACGAGCATGATGTAGAAGCAGCCCCCTACTTTTGTGCAACCATTTTGGAAGTCTTTGCCTTGGTAGCTATCAAGTTTTGAGGTGAGAAAATGGGAAAAACGTGAGCAGGTAGAAGATAAGAACATATAACACTTGGTTAAATATGAAGGTTTGAAGAAGAAGATGCAAAATTATGAAAAGGCAAGTGATTTTAGTATTTATAGGGGCCCTTTGGGCAAGCCTGAAGCGGGAAAGTCGAACCTATGATAGTTCATGGGCTTCTTGAGAATTGTGATTGACAGCGACCTCTGCACAGCTTTTTGTGTCACAATAATTTAATGCTCTGAAGGGGCTGACGTCATTGTAGGAGTGTTGAAAGGTCAAAACCATTTCTTATCTCTCCATTCTAAGAAATGCGGGGACTATCTGTAAACGGATAAAATCGGAGAGCTCGATTTCATGGCCACTTCGATGAAAATGAAGGGTCAAAGGCACGAGCTTGGCATCGAGGGGCACATCGAGGGCGTTCAACCTCGATGCAGTACAAATCAAGGGTAGACATGAAATGTCGGGAAATACGCAAGGGGCACGTGGTTAAAGCTGACAAAGTACACAAGATTGTATAAGCCCGTACCGTGGCATTAAATGGCTGTACCACCCATATCTCTTTACATTAAATAGTTGTATCAGCTGTATTTCTTTGTAATAATTACACATGTACTATGTTGAGATTCCCCCTCTTATATAAAGGGGACCATCATTATTTTGTAGCATGGATGATATTGAATAAAAGAACAACAACATTCTCTGCTCCCTGACTTAAACATTCTCTACAATTATTCCATTGATTTATCTTTTCCACTTATTGTGTCTCATTTATAGTTCTTCATTTATTGCTTATTATTGATCATAAAGAGGCCATTTTCGAGGCCCGTTAAGCTGTTAATCCTTCATCAACCACTCTCGATCAAGCTCTTGGGCTCGACCTCGAGGCCCTATTTTGGTCAACTCGAGACTCCGTCTCTCAGTAGCTCGGTCTGCATATCTTTTCTTCCCTTTATTATTATCGGACTTTCGTCACTTATATTTAGCATCTATTTCCTAACAACTGGTATTAAAATAAATCATATATATTTAGAACTGTATAATCAAATATAATTGTAATTACAATTTTCACGATAAACAACATCCAATCTAATAAGCTAGTTGGCCGAGGACTGAACATCCAATGTTAATGGCTTCTCTACTGCCGGTAGATATACTAAATTGCCTAAGCTCTGCGCCTTTCGACTAAAGACATCGACCACCACATTGTTCTTCCCGGGATGATATGGAATAGTGATATCATAGTCTTTACGCGACTCATACTATCTCTTTTGCTACAAGTTATGATCTTTCTTTTTGAACAGATGTTGTAGACTCCGGTGGTTGGTAATGACATCACAAGGGACACCATACAAATAGTGCCACCAAATCTTCAATGCATGAACAATAGCTGCCAATTCCAAGTCATGGATCGGATAATTATTCTCATGGACCTTCAACTACCGAGACGTGTAGGTAATCAGCGTATCGTCTCGCATCAACCCCACGCCAAGGCCAACACATGATGTATTACAATACCCAGTGTAAGACCCTAAACCAGTAGGCAATACCAATACTAGGGCTCTAGTCAAAACAGTCTTGAGCTCTTAAAAACTCACCTCACAAACCTCGGACCGTCTGAAACGAGAACCCCTTTAGGTCAGTCTGGTCATAGGTGCGACAATGGATGAGAAACCCTTTGCAAAACAATGATAATACACAGCAAACAAAGGAAACTCCGAATCTCAATAGCTGAAGACGGTCTGGGAAAACTCTCGTCTGCTTTGATCTTCTTCGGACCTACATTGATCCCCTCATTCGACACTACATGACCCAAAAATGCCACTCAATCAAGCCAGACTTCACACTTTTAGAATTTTGCATACAACATCTTCTCTCTCAAGGTCTGGAGCACAATCCTCATGTGCTTCTCAAGATCTTCCCCACTACGAGAGTACACCAAAATGTCTTCACCAAACACTATGAGGAATGAATCAAGATATGGCTGAAATACATCATTTATCATGTGAATGAATGTTGCTGGGGCATTGGTCTACCCAAATAACATCACAAGTAACTCATAGTGACCATACCGAGTCCTGGAAGCAGTCTACGGAATACCGAGATCCCGAATCTTCAACTGATGATACCTTGACCGCAAATCAATCTTTCAAAATCATTGTAACCTTTCTCAACATGCGATAATCTATACATATGCACGTAGTACCATCCTTATTCTTCACAAACAAAACTGGAACACCCCATGGCGACACATCAGGCCGAATGAAACCCTTATCAAGAAACACTTGCAACTTTTTCTTTAACTACTACAGCTCCGCTGGGTCCATACTGTATAGTGGAATATAAATGAGCTAAGTGCACGCAACAATTCAATACCAAAATTGATATCCCTATCGGGCGGCACGCCTAGAAGATCCGCCAGAAATATATGAGAATTCTCTCACTACCAAAATTGACTCAACGGTAGGAGTATCAGCATTGACATCTCTCACAAAAGCTATATAAGAATCATATCCCTTCTCAACCATCCACTGAGCCTTTAGAAATTACACAACCCTACTAGGAACATAATTCCAATATACCCTTCCACTCCAACTGTGGTAAACATGGCATAACTAATGTCGTCGTCCTGGCGTGACAATCCAGAATAGCATGATAAGGCAACAACCGTTCCATGCCCAAGATAACATCAAAATCTATCATAACAAGTAATAATAGATCAACTCTGGTCTCAAGACCACCAATAACAACTAAACGGATACACACGGTCCACAATAATATAATCCCCACAGTCGTGGACACATAAATAGAAGAAAACACAGAATCACGAGATATATCAAAATACAGAGCAAAGTAAGATGCCGCATATGAATAAGTGGAACCCAAATAAAATAAGACCGATGCATTTATATGCCAAACCAGAACCATACCGATAATGACAATGTTAGGAGCGACTGCCTCCGTCCTACCTGGAAAAGCATAGAATATCGCCAGGCCTCCCCCTCTAGGGAAACCTCTACTCGCTCGTGCCCCACACCTAGGTATTTGTGTGGGTGGAGAGGCAACTAGGGAAGCAACCATGGATTCTACGACGGTTAGCACCACACTCAAATCAAGCTCTCAGTGGGCATGGATTCTAGGACTGGCTAGTGCTTGGTTTGCTGGATTGAACGCTGAAGGAACTCCGTGCAGGAAGTGCACTAAAAAGTGGCTAAGTAAAGTGTTCAACGTGAGACCTCGGGATAATCGGAGTACCACTGGAAGCTTGAAGTGTTGAATGAACTGGATGCCTCACATAGCCTCCGCCATGATGGTTTGTAACTGCAGAGTGGCCACCACTAAATCCTCTTGTACCTAGAGGCATTTTGTCTTCTCTGTCCTCTATCTCACGGACCTACATACCCTCCAACCTCCATGCAATATCTACTACCTGCTGATATGGGGTATCTGTCTCTTGCTCTCTAGCCATGCTGAACTAATTACCATAGTTGAGCCCCTCGATAAATCACTGGACTCGCTCCCTATCAGTAGAAACCAAAGTATGTACATGTTTTGACAAATCACTGAATTTGACTTCATACTATGACACTGACATAGTACCCTGGCACAGTTGCTCAGACACAGTGCGCCATGCATCCCGAATTTTATAGGGAACAAACTCTCTCAAGAACATCTCTAAAAATTGAATCTGTGTAAGTGTAGTTACATCGAATGGGCTACCCTCCTCGTAAACCCACCACCATAGATATGTTGCTCCTTACAGTTGAAATATAGTGAAATCAACCCCACTCATATCCATAATACCCATGGTGCGGAGAATACGATGGCAATTCTCTAGAAAACTATGTGCATCTTTTGAACCTAGTGTGCTGAAAGTATGAGGACGGTGTTTCTTGTACCTCTCAAGTCCAAGTTGCTCCTCCATTGATGCTTCTTTCGTAGGGGCTAAACTGAAACAATAGGATGTACTGGTATAACCTTTGGGACCTGATCAACATGGAACCGCTACTCTAGAGTTCGGTTCGCGGGATTTTGAGCTCTTCCCTCAGCTTGAGATGTTATTGGTTAAAGTGTAATGAACCCTACCTGAGCTAAGGCACCAAACATTCTCAAGAACATTGTGAGGGTCTCCTGAAGTGCAGGAGTATCAATAGGCACCTCAGGTGCCTGTCCTTGTGCCTGTCCCAAAACTAGAGCTATTGGTGGCTCCTCTGTCGCAGCTCAAGCATGTGCTCTAGCTGCATCCCGTGCCCCTCCTCGACCTCTTCCCTACCCCTGGCCTCTCGCGGCTAAAGCAGGGGTGCCAGTGTCAGATCGTTGTATCCAGCAATGCGTTTCCTCACCATCAGTGAGAGAATAGAAAGTCAAAGATTAAGATTTCAATGTCAACAATTTTGCACGATAAGGAATCAAAGAAGTGAAGTTTCCTAACTGTTCCATAGCCTCTCGAATATTAGTAGAGACATTTCCGTGCCGATTTTCAAGGCTTTGCAAATCCTTCTTATGACTCATAACACCTATGAACCTCGAGCTCAGATACCAACTTGCCACGACCCTATTTCACCACATTATTATGTTTTTTATGGCACCTAGTATCTAAGACTAGGTAAGCATAACATTTAATAATAATTTAACAAGAATAATGTCACGCCCGTAACTCAGGGAGTGCGACCGTGCTCAACCTTGATTACCCGGCCAAGAAAGCTTGTACAATACCTTCTACCTGGACTTGCTCATGAATAATAACAAAATTCAATTCCTTAATCAAGCGGGGAGGAGGATCAAGTAAACATCAACACTAATTCATTATCCGCAGTTACATCCTTTTTGAGTTTCCAAAATACATACTTTTTCATGGTTTAATGTGGAACGTGTCACACCTCATTTTCCACCGATAAGGGTAATAAGGGAGTTCCACCTTAAGTGACATTAATCGGATTTGGGATTATTTTAGTTTTCAGAGTCGCCACCCGGATTTTTGACGATGTTCCGAGAATCCGTTTATTGAAATCCTAAACCGAGAAAATTTAGACTTTGTTTTAAGTTGTCTGCGACCAAAAATCTGAGTAAGGAATTCTGTTAACCCGGGAGAAGGTGTTAGGCATTCCCGAGTTCCGTGGTTCTAACACGGTAGCTTAACTATTAATATTTGGCCTAATTATCTAATTATTCACATATTTTAAACCTATTATGCTTTTTAGCCTTTTTCACTTTTTAGCCGCTTTTAATATTTATGGATTTATCTTGAAACAAGTCACGATGGCGTACACTTGTTTGTTTTTGGACACATTATAACTGCGCCACATGAAATGCACCCGCAATTACAACATGTGATTTTTATTAAAATTTGAAATTGAAGACGGGGACATGAGTTGTCGCACCCGAGTGTAGATTATATGGTCATGACGATTAAAAATACCTATTTAAGGAGATATTCAATTATTCTCTAAGTTTTTTATTTTTTGAAAGAGTGTTTTAGTTTTAAGATCAATTAAGATGTTTATGGATTTATCTTAGAAAAGTCACGATGGCGTGCACTTGTTGTTTTTTAACACATGGCAAACATGTTACATGAAATGCACCCGTGATTGATGTGTGCATTTTTATTAGTTGTTTGGAGTTGAGGATTGGGGGCATGAGTTTCCACTCCTGAATGTAGTTTAAGGTAATTTTTGAGGTCACGATCGATTTTTATATCAAATTTCGAACCAAAAGTAACATCTTACCTATAATATCATCTAAAAATGGTGTACATTAGTCTAAAGACAGCGTTTTATGGGCTATGGCCTCATTTAGCCCCGTTTGTAACACCTTGGATCATCCTAATATTGACTATTTTTTGCAAGAGGAATACTAGTTAGGAAATTCGGTTCTCCATCAAATCTTAAAGGTTTTTACATTCTATATATGCACAACCATATATGCTAAATGGTATCAAATATGTTCATTAAGAAACACATAATATATGCACAACCATATAAACACATTATCTATTGATTTTATGCTTTGAATTTGTAAGCTAGAATCACGTTTTTTCCTGGGCCCTTGAAATTTCTGAAATAACATAAGCACATGAAGATTTATAAATAATAACTTAGTCCCGTGTTTCTAAAACCAGAACGTATTCGAAGTGTTCCAATGTTTATTTTCAGAAGATATTTTCGAGATATGAAATGAACTGGAAATAATCTTACTAACTTCTACTTGTATTAAAACGACTGATTTTTGAAACGAATACTTTCTAAAAAAAATCCAGTTAATATTCATTCAAAGTTTCATGCAGGCTGATTTAAGGAAATACAAGTTCTTCTTTTGATTAAACACCTATCAGCACTGTATTACTTCTTATATTAGGAATAGATTAGAAATTCCAAGAGAATGCCTTAGAGATCAGCATGAACATTATATACTAAAAGGGCTGAAAATGAATATACAGTCCCATCTTAGATTACAAAGTCCCAGAATTCAGAAATGAATAATTATAGTTTTTCTTTTCACATAAATAAAAATACAACTCCTGTGAGAATACAGTTTTAAATATCAAAGAAGGCACTATAGAAAAATACTAATGGGTTGCTCCTCATGCGGATACTTTGCACTTGCAGCTCTTCTTTTGTAATTTTCAATCATCTCAATATAGATGTATAATGCATCTTTTAGAGAAAATCTGACCATGACGGGGGTCAGACTTAACTCTATTGATGTGAGATTTTATAATACCAAAAACGGAATTTTTGTGCATTTGCTGAAAGGAATCTAACCATGGAAGGGGTCATATTCATTCTAATGATGTCACCCTTTCTGACCCTTACAGTCATATCCATTTTTCAGCAAGTATTCATTTGAATTCTTTGACTACTCTTAGCCTTTTTAGAGAATTAATCAGACCATTTATGGACTCAGATTCTTTGCTCTAAAGGCCTTCTTAACTACATACTTTATACCCTTTGAAGGGTAACTTCAGCCAACTATATTACTGTTTGTGCACCATTGTGGGGTGGATTTCACCATTAACAAGTCAAATTCATCTACCCTACTGCTAATACTAACCTATCTAGAGATTTTCTTGTTGAATCTCTTTATTGACCAAAGAGACTCAATTGAAAGCATATTTTGTGCACACTTATAGAGAGAACCTGACCATAGAGAAGGTCAGATTCTACACTTTAGTGCAACCTTGTTTTTAAATATAGAACTATGAGTATTTACCATATTTATATACATTTGGCCTGAAATATACAGAATATTTCAGCAAAGAAATACCAACAACAAAACAGTATTTATCACATTCAAAGGTTCATTAATATGCTAATAAACATTTGGACAGTCACATTTACATAAAGTAGAAGAGATAACCTTATTCATCAATGGCAACTACTTTAAGCAGGGGGAAGAAGAAGAAGATTCCATTTCAAGAAATTTCATTGAGAAAGGATGAGTTAATACATACCTTTTTAAGAGTAAAGCAACAGAAATTTGACCAAATAAAGGTCAAATGCTAAAAAACTAGAGATCAACACAACAACTAACAGGAAACAAAACCAGCAGTAGAGAAGCCCAGACAGTGAGGGCATGGAAAACCAGAAATTGAAGCAAGACCAGCAAGAAGACAGATTTCAACCAGAAAAAACTTTTAAAACCCAGAAAAACCAGTCAGCTACCACCCAAGTTCAAGAATACCAAGACTGAAGAAAACTTGATTTTATCAGATATTTCTATACCTAATCGAGTGTTCTTTCAATATAGGATTTCTACTGTGTGTGTGTGTATGAAATTTCTGTATCCAGATTTTCAGCAGGGGCCTTTTTTGTTCTCCAAAAAAAAAAGTCCAGAATATGCAGAAAGAAAGTCTATTTATAGGGAGCTCAAGGATGGGATATGCTTTGGCATATTCCTAATCCAAAAGGCGGAAATAGTACACAGGGCAACTATTATTCTTATCTTTGGGACAACTACCCCTCTTCTAGGACTTTCCTACTTTAGAAAAGACCTTTTTATCCTTAAAAATATTATTTTCTAATATATATTTTCACATGTACCCCTTTAAAGCCCCTATATTTACCATTAGGTAACCAGGGTTACTTACTTGGGTTATCATTTAACTATAGTTAACCGATACTAGTTATGACCTTTAGATGACAACTAGTTGTTCTTAACTAAGGCTGAGTTAATTAATTAAAGGTTGATTAATTAAATGCCTAGAGTTAGTTTCATACTACTTACTTATGTTTAAGTCAATTAATTAAAGTAAACCAAATAGTTTTGACTCCTTAAATTAAGTTAACTGATTTAGTTTAATTAAGTCAAACTCACTTACCTAAAATTAGAAACTTAACTAATTATCAAGCCTAGGTTAAATGATTTGCTTTAGTTAATTAGTCCTAAATTAATTACCTTAGGCAGATTTTAGGACTTAGTTAGTTGTTTAAGAGATTATTATACTAGGTTGATCTAGTTAAACAAGTGTATTTTAGGAGGTTATCACTGATTAGGGAAGCCTTGAGTTTAGTATTTGAACTAAGTTAATTCATGGCCCCGCACTGGTTCAGACTAACTAGTAATCATCCTAAAAGAGCTAATAGCTCTTTTACATGAGATAATTAGGAAGGAATCCTAAATTGATATTCACTTAACACTAAACAGAATCAACAATCAAAGCAAAGCAAGGCGGAGATCAAATGTCAGTTTAATCAGCACAAAAACAATTCCAAATTATTATCTAGATAGGTAAATTCGACCACAGTTCTAATCATAATAACACGATAACACTGTTCAAGTTATTATAGTTTCAGTTTAATCATCTAAATCAAATCGCAATATAGGATATCACTGTTCTAATCAAGATTAAACAGAATTGTCATGTTAGATTCTTCTTGGTCAATCTAGAGCAGGATAGTAACAGTCAAACAACGAGCAAGGATGGACAAAGAAAACAAAAAGAGAGAACGAGAAAGAAAGAAATGAAATTACTGAAACAAACTAAAAGAAATGATTGACATGAGATTTGGTCTTAAAAAAGAGGAAATCCAGAATCTTTTACCACAAGAATTCCTAAATTGATTAATCAAGACTCACATAATGAAAACATAATTAAACTATTGTGCGAATTCAAACACACGAGACAAGAACACTCACATGATTGCTAAAATAACCAAGATCAATCACAAAGAAACATGACTAAACAAGCACGGGTAGTAATAGAACAAGAAAACTAGCCTAAGACAGGGGTAATTATATAACCCTATTCATAATTTCAGTAAAACGAGATAACAAATAACCACAAAAGAAGAAACAAACAGAAGTAGAGGAAAAAGGTGGGGAAAATACCCATTTGATGGGTTTGGCCGGAAAAAGGAAGTTGTCGGACCTTGGCAGGACCACGGTAGGGTTTGAAAATGAATAAAACCCTCATGAATCAATTTCCCTAGTCAAGAGCAATCGACCCATAAAGGACTGAGCCATTGAATGTCTCTAAGTCTGCTGGGGAGTAATTTTAGGGTTTTCAGATTCTTAGATCTGAATTTGACGCAAATTGATTGGTTTTTTAGGGAACCTAGCAACGGGAGGTGATAGAGGGGATGATGGTGATTGTCAGGTAAAATTTTTGTCTGGATTGGGTGAATCTCCGCCGCCGGAGGCGATTTCTGGCAGGCAGAGGGTGGCGGCTAGGGTTTGATGTTTAGAGAGATGTGAGAGAGACGGACAAGGAGGGAGGTGTGAGGCTTTGGTGAAATGAGGGGGGGTGGGGTTCTGTTTGGACATATATATACTAACAAGTAATTAGCTCCCAGCCGTTGGATCTGGGAAGATCAACACGACTGGGATTAGTTCACTTATTCTGAAACGGGGTCGTTTGGGTAATGGAGGTGTCAGGCGGGTTGTAGGATTTATTGGGATGGGTATGTTGAGTGTGTAGGGATTGGGCCGGGGTATTTCTTGGCCCAAATTAGATTTTGACTTTCTTAACTAATTAAACTAATTAATCTAATTAAGTTAAAATCTAATTTAATCCAAAAAATGAATTAATTTAGACCTTATTTTTCATCTATTTAAAGATTAATCAAGAATAAAATGACAAATTTTATATTCCTAATTAATCTATGATTTATTGAATAAAAATAATTAATTTTAGTAATTAGTTATTAAAAATACATTACATTAAATAGCCATCATTCGTCTATTATTTAGTTAATTATAACTTTATAATTCTTTGATAATAGTGATGCAATTTTTAATAATTTTAAAAGATGAATTATGGATATGCCAAAAAATAGAAATCTTTCACAATTAATCACTGAAAATCAACAAATATTCATAAAATCAATAGATTTATTGAGATTTTTATAGGACGATATGGCGAGTAAAAATCACATGCTCACATAACGTATGATACAAATTACAATATTTCTCATTTGAATTTCCCCCAAACCAACATGCCGCCTACACTATGTTTACGGAGTCTCTAATAGATACAAAAGGGCATGGTGATTGTTCCGGCAACAATGCCCCGGCTATACCTCAAACATAGTAATGCAAACAAAACAAAAGATGCACAACCACAGAAATGAGATAGGGCTCACCAAGTCTGCTTGGACGATCGAGTACCGCTATCACTGGTCAGTATCCTCCGCTGTGGAACCACCTGCGTCCACTAAAGATGCAGCGCCCCCGAAAAAGTGATGTTAGTACATGTCAAATTGTACTAGTATGAAAACCAAACACCTTATCATGAACTTGGAATTACAGTACAAATATGATGAATCCGGGTGACAATAGAATAACATAGATAGTTGTTAAAGAAAACGAAGATTTATTAAGAGCAGTCCATATCACTAATATTTTTTAAGACGAGAACCTCTGTAATCGTCTTTACACAAAGCGCTCCCCCCCCACCTAACCTCAATGTATGCGGGTGGAGGTGCATCACGATACCAATTACACAAATAAGCCCTACCGCCTCACCCCAATATGTGTGAGTGGAGGTGTAATGGCAGTAACCATTTCCTACACAAAGATTACTTGCCACCTCACCCCTATATGTGCGGGTGGAGGTGTAAAAATAATACCAATTACAATTTCTACACTATTTGGCATAACAATTTTTATATGTAACACGACTTGGAATTATAACATGTAGATACAAAATCCGTAGTTTAGAAAATGTCCTTAATAAATTACACAACATAATAAGAGCATTTGATCACGAATCTAACATATATTTTGTCACGAAACTTATTCAAAATAATCGTCATATAATAAACACCTCGGAATATGGGTGATGTGGGGTTCAATTCTTAAAGAAGAGTTTAGCCATCATACCTCGCTTCGAGATTTCCTTAATGCACTACACAGTCCTGTAATCTTGTCAACGTTGATCTATTTAGAGATATAACAAAATAATCATAAATTAGGAAGGAGTTCATGATTCTAGCTCATTTGACCATTTTATCAACATTAGGTGGCCATTGTGATCTCAAGGTACTCTTAAGGTTGATTCCCCTATTTCATTACCCAAAATCTACTCAATTGAGCTCAACAATCATCCCACCACCCTAGGTAGTACATGCATGCATAATGAACCACTCCCACATCCAAGAATTATTCAGCTTGTTACTTATTTTCAACTAAATCTCGAAATCGAATGCTAGGGAGTAGAATCTTACCTTTTGATTGAAGAACTTGTGAGTTGTCCTAAAGAAATCTTCAAGGTTTGAGCAAAGATTGATGAACAAATTACATCAAATTTATCTTCTCACTCTTGAACACCTTCCCCTTTCTCTAAAATGTAGCTTTTTCTTTTTAGAATGACCCCTGATAGTGTTTTTATAAAAAAGGGGTCGGGTTATAAAAACCCAAAAATGAAGCTCCAAAACAGGATCTGCAATCGCATATACGACCAGACAATGCCTATGCGGTCTGCAAAATGAGCCGCAAAATGGCCCTCCGGAAATGGGCTTGTCTGCCCCACTCTGTGGCGGTCCGCAAACATGTTCTGTGGTCGTATAATGCACCGCAAAACCTCCCTCCGCAAAATTTCAAAGCTAGATCTGTGATGAGAGTGCGAGCCAAAAAATCATTCTGCGGTCGCATAATGGGCCATGAAATGACAGCCAAAAATGGCTCAAATGACTGCCTCATTATGCGGCCATTCTGCGGCCCGCAAAGTGATTCTGCGGCCGCACAATGGGCTGCATAAATGCCTTATTCTCCCAAAAATTTTCTTTCAACTCCCTAGCACACTGTTCAACCCAAAATGCCAGTACAGACGTGATTCTACTATCATTAATACATTCGCCTACCTCGGCACCACGAAACACCGAGTTTTAGGAAAAACCTTTTACGGGGCCTTACATCCTCCTCCAGTTAAGATCATTCGTCCTTTGATGAGGTTCTAAATCCTTCATTAGAACTCATCATGTAAGGACCCATGATCTAGTGTTTGGGGAGTTGAAGGAAAATGTTTGGCAGAAAAAGGCATTTATGCGGCTTGTTATGCGGCCGCGGAATCACTCTGTGGGCCGTAGAATCGCTGCAGATCGAGGCAGTCATTTGGGCCATTTTTGGATGTTATTTTGTGGTCCATTATGCGATCGCAAAATGATTTTTTGGGCCAACATTGATTGCATATCCAGCTTGGAAACTTTGTCGATGGAGGCTTTGCGGCGCATTATGCAATTGCTGAACTGCTTTGCGGACCGCATAACGGCCGCAGTGTGGGGCAGAACAGCCCACAGGCCATTTCGTGGTCCATTTCACAGACCGCAGAAGCACTATGCAGTCGCATATGTGACCGCAGATCCTATTCTGCATCTTTATTTTTGGGTTTTATAACCCAACCCTACTTCGGTTAAAAAGACGCAGTAGACCATTTTTGAGCTAAAACCGGATTTTTGATAGTGAGAGAGTGCCCGAGAGTGGGAGAGTGATCTTCAACAAATTTTCCTTCGATTCTTGCTCAAATCCTTGAATATTTACAAGGAATAACTCATTAGGTCTTCATCCTAGAGGTAAGGTTGTACACCCTAGCCCTTAATTTCGAAATTTAGCTAAAAAGGGTAATTAGTAAGACAATTCTTGGGTATGGAAGTTGTTTATTTTTCATGCATGTGTTATCAAACGATGTAGGAAGATTGTGATCTAAATATGGTAAAGAATGGGTTGTGGGATGATGGAATCCTCCATAAAAGGACGTTGAAACCTTAATGCACGCATAGTGTTTGATAAAATGCTCAAATGAGCTAGAACCATGATCATCTTCCTAATTTTGGTTCAACTTTTTATATTTCTAAATAGGTTGAAGTTGCTAAGGATTCCGGAACATTTTAGACATTAAGGAATCTCAATTGAGGTATGTTAGCTAAACTCCTTTCGTAGAATTGAATCTCTTGGTGTTCATGCAAGTTATGTAAGACCCAAGTTGGTCATTATGAAATTGGCTATTCCGAATAAACATGTGCTAAAAGTTATATGTTCAATTTGTTTTCAAAATGATTTTATCTTGCCATGCTATCATTTGAGAATGTGTTCAAAGTATGGGCTGAGTGTTAAGAATGTTACGACTTCAAGTCAAGTTTGAATGAAGGTTATTATGCCAAATTATGTGAAGAACCTCTATGTGTCTAAGACTCTTAATTTCTCAACATGTGTGCTTAAAGTATTGAATTAAAAAAGCCTTCTTGTTGATAATGATGATGATGTTTGAATGTAAAAAGGGTGAGCATGAAATATGAGATACGGCCAAGTGTCAAGAATGATATTATAATTGTGGCCACTAGTGCCAACGAATTGAAAAGATGTGACTGAGTATCAGATGAGATGGTTCATAGAAACGGGTGATGTCTTGGGTGAGACAGACTAGCCGATCGGGTCATGATCTGACGCCATGACGCACACATGATGGTGATTGTGCTAGAAATTATAATTGAAATTGTGATTGTGGTTGATGTCTCCAATGAGATGGCCTAGCCGATTGGGCGGTGATCAGACTCCGTGTAAGAGTATGGTGGTATTGTGAATGTTGGTATATCGGTACTAAATATCTCCCAACCTAAAAACATGAAAAAGTTCTTGAAAACGTATGTGGTTCTTAACTTGATGTCTTGGTATTGTATGAGGATTCTGTTGATTTCATGTTGGTTCATCCTTGTATTATTACTCATTCTGTTGAGAGGGTGTTTAGTTATACATATTAGTACTATTACACATGTACTAACGTCCCTTTATCCGGAGGCGTTGCATCTTCGATAGATGCAGGTGGTTCCACAACATGAGGCATTGACCAGTGATAGCATTACACCCTCTTCCCAGCAGACTTGGCGATCCCCGCTTCCTTCCGGGGTCATGTATCTTTTGTTCTTTGTGTATGGTATTTGAGGTATAGCCGGAAACTTGTTTCCGGCACTATCATTGTTCCCTTTTGTATATAATAGAGGCTCCATAAACATAGCGTGGGTGGTATGTTGGTATGGGAAAAGTCAAATTGGTAATTTTGTAATTGTATCATATGTTCCCCATCAAACTATGAAAGAATATGTGATTTGGAACTTATAAATGATGTAACTACGAATAACGAATTAGAGTTATTGTTTGTTTGATCCTCATCACCGCTTAATTAATGAACTTGATTATACTGTTATTCTTGAGTAAGTTAAGGTATAAGGTATTGTACAGGCTTGCTTGGCCAGGTCATCTCGTTTGAGCGCCAGTCGTGCTCCCCGAGCTTGGGGCGCAACACATCATGACCTAGTTGTTCTTCACACGCGAGCAGTCCTAAATTTTTCTAACTCTCCAAATTTCCAAAAATTTCGGCGGAGTTTCCCTTGTAACTGGGCCTATCCACCTGCCAGAGAATCCTAGAAATCAGTCCTACCAACATGTAAATAAACCAACAATGCAACACAATATGAAACAACACCAATTGTGGCCTCACAAGTAATATATGACTAGAAAGGAAACACCTTGAGCATAAATTGTACAGGTGATACATAGTTCATAGGAAGTAATTTCATAGAAACTATTACATTGCCATTCAAACAAATGAGCGTACTTCTTTTCATTGCTTCCCCGGCCTCCCAGGTGGCCTCTTCAACCTGCTGGTTTCGCCATAGCACTTTCACGGAGGAAATTTCTTTATTTTACCTTCCGGACCTGCCTATATAGGATGTCAATTGGAGTTTCTTCATAGGTCAGTTCTTCGTTAACATCAATACTCCCAACTGGCGCAATAGCCGATGGATCTCCAACTACCTTCTTCAAGATAGACACATGGAATACCGGGTGCACTAATGACAGCTCAGGTGGTAGCTCAAGTTTGTATGCCACCTGACCAATTCTCTGAATGATTCTATATGACCCGACATACCGCGGACTCAATTTCCATTTCTTTCCATACCGCATATACCCTTCATGGGGGGAACCTTCAAGAATACCCAATCATCTTCTTTAAACTCCAAATCTATGCGACGAACATCCGAATAGGACTTTTGACGACTCTGAGCATTTTTCAATCGATGCTTAATGACCTTAACCTTCTTCATAGCCTGATGCACGAGGTCTGGTCCTATCAACTCAGCTTCCCCAATCTCGAACCACCCAATGGAAATCTACATCCCCTACAATATAATGTCTCAATTGGTTCCATTTGAATACTAGAATGATAAATGTTGTTGTAAGTAAATTCTATGAGTGGAAAATGATAATTCCATCTACACTTTAAGTCAAGAACACAAGCATGCAACATATAGTCAAGCGTCTGAATAGTCGGCTCTGCCTGTAGTCGATATGTGGATGAAAGGTTGTACAAAAATTCACCTGAGTGCCCAAGCATTACTGAAAGTTCTTCCAGATGTTAGCTGTGAACTGAGCCTCTCGATCAGAAATGATAGACACTGGAGTGCCATGCAACCTGACTATTTCCTTGATATACAACTGAGAATATTATTCTGCTGTGTCGGTCGATTTAATTGGAAAAGGTGTGCTAATTTCGTGAGTCGATCCACAATAACCCAAATTGAGTTGATCTTGCACGGAGTGCACGGTAGTCCTACCACAAAGTCCATATTAATCTTTTTCAACATCCACATTAGAATTTTTATCTTCTATGCCAAACCACTATGCCGTTGGTGTTCGGCCTTTATTTACTTACAACTAAGACACCTTGCCACGAAGTCCGCCTCATTCCTTTTGATGTCACTCCACCAATAGACTTCATTGAGATCATGATACATCTTTGTAGAGCTTGTGTGTACAGAATACCTAGGAGTGTGAGCCTCGGTCATGATCCTTTCCCGGGGACCATCTACGTTTGGAAACGTATAGTCGCCCTTGGTACCTTAGTGTACTATAATCCATGCCAAGAGAAAAATCCATAGTTTTATATTTAAGAATCTCCTCCTTCAATTGTACCAAAAATAGACCATTGTATTGCTTCTCTTTGACTTCCCCAACAAGCAATGATTCGACCATATTTTGCCCAATTACCCGTCCTTCACTAGACTCTGCTAGACGAACTCCCAAACTAGCTAACCGATGAACCTCTTTGGCCAACGACCTTTGATGCGCCTCCATGTAAGCCAAAATACTTATAGATTTCCGGCTAAGAGCATCCGCCACAACATTGGCTTTTCCCGGGTGATATAGAATATCGAGGTCGTAATCTTTGAGTAACTCCAGTTATGGTCCGTGAATATACCCACATGGACCCCATATAAATAATGACACCAAATTTTCAATGTCGCAAGTTATTAGTCATGTGTTGGATAGTTCTTTTCATGATTCTTGAGTTGCCTAGAAGCATAAGCTATTTGTCACGCCCTAAAAACCAAGGAGAGCGACCAGCGCTTAACCGAGAAAACCCGACGGAGCAAGCCTGTTAGGTTTCATTCTACCTAAACTAATTCATGAATAAAGAGGAGATAAACTCCATTACTCATACTTTGTATATATTTCAACAACTTCCAGTTATGTTTCCTTTAGCAGTTTCAACCATAATATCCAAAATATTACAATTTTTATAGATATGAAGAAAAACATATTCGCCAAATACCAATATTTCTAATTTAATTCCCAATATCAAACACCACCCACAGCATGTCTACAGAGCCTCGGAGTAAAGTTGAAGAGTAATATGAAAATGCCGGCAACAAGGCTCCGGCTAACCTCAAAATGCAAAGTACACGATAACTGAATGACAGAAGACCCCAAAATGAAGTGGGGATCACCAAATTAGCTGAAAGGAGCGTACCTCTATCACTGATCACTGTCGCCTACCATGGAACCACCTGCATCCATTAAAGATGCAGCGCCCCCGGCAAAAGGGACGTTAGTACTGTCGAATAGTACTAGTATATATAGCTAAAAGTCCTATTTCAATATAGAATGTCCATACAGGAAAAGACAACATATAGAGAACATCAAGTCGCAATCAACAATATCCAAATAACCAATTGAAACATAACGATTTTCAAAGTACGAAACTAGTATATATATATATATATATATATATATATATTTGGTTGTTGCAAGAGTAGTACCACAATCTTTGTTAGCACGGAGTCCGATCACGCCTGATTGGCTAGGCCATCTCCCCACGGACAATGTGGTTTGACATATGATGTGAAAGAAAGTTGTTACAAGAGTAGTACCACCATGTGCGCAACATGGAGTCTGATCTCCATCCGATTAGTTAGGATGCCTTCCCACATATGCTGTGTGGGTTGGATTTTCTTTTCAATTCTTAGGTACCAGTTTCATCCAAATTTAGGGGAATAATCACAAGTTCATCCCAAATCACAATCCACCCCTACACCGGCACATGTAGTTTCAGGTGTGGGCGTTATAACCCACCCTTCCTCAAATTTTCTAACGATGCTCCCAAAAATACTTTATACTCAGTTTGCACACAAAGGTAACATACATATATAGAAATGTATTCATCTCAGAACATTTCACATTGTACAACTCGTTTATTAGAATTTTCAACCTCTCACCATAAAAATGTTCCATTGGCTCTTTGGGCCTTTCACAAGTTTCGTTATCCATGGCACGATGAAAGCATTTTATTTATATCCCATACTTTCACTTCATTTAATTTCAAGGATCACCACCAAATACCAACATATAGAACATTCCATAAATGGTATACCTCAATTACATTGGTAATGGAACTTTGAACACAAAGGGTTCTTTCCAAATAAACAGATATACCAACAAAAAATAAGAACACACATAAAAGTCATAAACACGCAGTACCCCAACTCATTTAATTCATTTATAGATTATTAACAACGAGACATACCCAATCAAGTCATAAAGTACATGTGGGGTCAATTAAGAGTATTAAGCATATCATGTTTTCCTAACCCAATTGTTATACTAGTTTTCATTTACCATACGACTCAAAGTCATACCAACTTAATAAACAAACCATACTTTAAACATCTAATTTTTCATATAAAGCTTATTCAGAATAATCAAGTTTATATGTTTATAGGGGACAACTCGGGATGTAGAAATTAGGTATCTTGAGCCAACCATACTTATGCTTTACGGAAACATTATGGAATTCAATTCCAAGAGAGAAAATTTAGCCAACATACCTTGCTTGATCTTTCCTTAAGTTACTAAAACGCACAAACACTTCTAGCAATAATAATCTATAGGAATATAGCGAAAATCGATTAATCATTAGAAATATTTCCCATGGTGTAACTCTCTTAGTAATTTCATCAAACACCTAACATGTGAAATAGACTACAAGGTTCTACCATAGAAATTCCTTCTTCCTTCAACCAATTTCAAAAAGAACAACCCAAAATAGTTCATTAATCTCACATATTATGACTTAGTTTCACGTGCATGGCTTATTTCTAACCCCACAATACATTTTTGAACTCATAATCTCTTATATGAAATCTTAGATGTAGGACCTACCCGGAAAGATAATGAGCTAGAGATTATCTTACTTGATAATTGAGAATTTGTGCAATATTAGGCTCATCATTCCCTCTCTAAAATGCTCTGACCTCTATCTAGATTTAGTAGAAAATAGCCCCAAATGAAGCCCCAAAGCTTATTTATCACAATGGGGTCGGATATGAAAATTTCACAAAATGACCCCTGAAGTCAATTATGTGGTGCAATTATGCTATAGCATAATCATTTTGCGGGCAACAGAATTGCAGCATAATCAATTATGCAACAGCGTAATCAATATGCGACATCATAATAGTTTGCCCGACTCTACTCCACTTTGCGAAGCATGCGGTTCGCGGAACTGTTATGCAGTCGCAAAATTGATCGCAAATCCAGCCTTTGGTAATTTGATCATAACTTAGTGTAGGAATGTCCAAATGATGAACGATTTGAAGAGTTATAAACTAGACTCGAAGATATTTCATTTGATATGTTGTTCATCACATAACTATATATATATATATATATATATATATATAGTTATGTAGATATGCTCGTCCAATGTTTGGACTTGTGCGAACTTATTTGGAATTTTAGCCTATTATATAATTTTCCATCTTGAGTTAGACATAGGCCTGTCATTAGACCCCACATTATTTATACACTTGTTATCCAAATCCAATTGATATACATCATTTTAATGGGAATAAAATATTATAATTAGCCTACATGGCACCATGAAATCCTAAATTACTTAGCGGAAATTATTCTTTTTTTTCCAGGGCCTTACACTATTACCTTGCCATGTTGCATCAATACACACCCAAGCCCGATTCTTGAAGCATCACAATACACCACAACCCCATATGTACCACGGGGTAGGGTAAGCAACGACGCCGTAGTCAATCTTTATTTCAGCTCTTGGAAGCTCCTTTCACAAGCATCTGACCATTGGAACTTAACCGCCATCTACGTCAATTTAGTCAACATAGAGGAAAGAGTATAGAAGCCTTCCACAAACCTTATCTAATACCCCGTTAATCCAAATAAACAGCAGATCTCTATTGGAGTTGTAGGTTTAGCCCAATTCATCACAATTGCAACCTTCTAAGGATCAACATTAATTCATTCTCTGGAGACGACATGACCCAAGAATGTGACAAATTCAAGCCAAAATTCACAGTTTTAGAACATTGCGTGCAATTGGCGCTGATGAAGAGTCTGCAGAACTTACTTGAGATGATCTATATGGTCCGCTGGACTTCGTGAATATACAAGAATATGGCCAATGAACATTGCCACAAAGGAGTCAAGAAAAGGCTTGAAGACTCGATTCACAAGATCCATAAAAGCTGCCAGAGCAAGCCAAAAGACATTACCAGAAATTCAAAGTGCCCATACCAGGTTCTCAAAGTTATTTTCAGAATATTATGCTCCCTGATATTCAATTGGTAATACCCGGATCTTAAATCAATTTAGAAAATGTACCTAGCACCATGTAACTAATCAAACAAATCATATATTCTTGGTAAGGGTACATGATTTTGATTGTGACTTTGTTGAGCTGTTGGTAGTCAATACACATCCTTAGTGACCCATTATTTCTTACAAATAAAACCGGTGCACCCCAAGGTGATACACTCGGTTGGGTGAAACTCTTCTCTAACAAATTCTTCAATTGTTCCTTTAGCTCCTCCAATTCTGTTGGTGCCATCCTGTAAGGCGGAATAAATATACGTTGCGTGATTGGCATCACATCAATCCCTAAATCAATCTCCCTTTATGGAGAGATCCCAGGGAGCTCATCAGGAAAGATCTCCGTAAATTCATTCCCAACTAGCACATACTCAAGTGTAGGTGCCTCATCATCAATGTCTGTAACCCGGACAAAGTGGTAGATGCACCCCTTGTTAATTATCTTTGTGGCCTTAAGGTAAGAAATAAACCTACCCTTCAGCACCACATCAACCCCCTTCCATTCAGTGACTGGCTCATCTGAGAACTCAAACCTAATAGTTCTTGTTCGGAAATCAAGCTTAGCAAAATCGGAATAAAGTCAGTTCATCCCTATGATCACATCAAAATCAACCATCCCCTATTCTATGAGATCGGCCATGGTGTCTTGATCACGCACCGATACAACATAATCCCTATAAACTCGCACGGACACAATAGACTCACCAACTCGAGTAGATACAGAGAACGACTCATGAAATTGTTCTAGTTCTTTCCCAAATTCCATAGCAATGTAAGGAGTGACATAGGACAAAGTGGAACCAAGATCAATAAGAGCATATACATAACGAGATTCGATCAATATACATGTGATAACATCTGGAGGAACCTCTGAATCCCGACGCCTCCGCATGACAAAAAATCTGCTAGGCCCTCCCGAGCTCTGGGTACCACCCCTAGCTGCACCATGCCCTGCGGCCACTGGAGTGCCTCGAGTCGGAGGAGATATTGTGGATGTAGTAGCTGCAGAACTAGCTGGCTGTAACGTACCTTGATCCGTGGTTTGGTGAGACAAGCAACAATCTCTCTGAATATGACCCTTTATACTGCACTCATAGACTATAGGTAAGTCCATGTAGCAGACCTCAAAGTGCATCCTCCCACACTTAGATCATGGGGGTCTCCTCTACTGCTGAAATCTCCCTCCTGGCCGACGCTGCTGGTGGGGTCCCATATTGCCCTGATTGGGCCTGAAACGACTCCACGACTGCTGACTAGGCCCTAATGGTTGTGCACTCATCGAATACTGGGCGGAAGATTGATATAGCCTTACTGACCACCTCTGAATGCCGACCTACCACTAGCACCACTAGAAGAACCACCAAAGTTGCCCGCGGACCGGGCCTTGCTGTTGCCCTCACGCTATCTTATATTCTTCAACTTACGGTTGTATGTAGCTTAAGAAAATTCTAGCATCTTCCCATAGTTCATGTCATAATTCAAGGTAGTTGTAGTGGCCTCGTTAATAACCAAAGCGCTAAGGCCACGTAAAAATCGGCGCACTCTAGCCTCCATAGTGGGCGATATGTGAATAGCATACGTGGACAGGCGCGCAAACTCCACATGATACTCCCACACACTCATGCTACACTGTTTTAGGTTCTTAAACTCTGTGGCACGATCTGCCTTAGTCTCGTTAGGAAAAAAATGATCCATGAAAGCATCCGCAAACTCACTCCACCTCGCTAGAGGACTCCTCTCCTCACGGGAATCCTCCCATATCTAAAACCAATAATAGGCCACCCCCTTCAGGCGGTAGGAGGCCAACTCCACTCCTTCTATCTTCGTAGCACGCATAACTCTGACGGTCTTGTGCATCTCGTCGATTAAATCTTGCGTATCCTCCTCAGGATCAGTATCCGTGAACATTGGAGGATCTAGCTGAAGAAACCTGTTAACCCTGGAACCAACAGAGTGCCCTTGGTAACTAGAAGAAGTGGGGGAAACACTCGACCTCTGGGCCTGGGAAGCCACTATCTGAGCCAACATGTGTATGGCTTTCCTTAGATACTAATTAGAAACACCGGAACCGGAAGTTGGGGCTGGAGGTTGAACCAAATAATCGGTTGGAAGATTCGTCGTACCCTCATCAGGTGTAGGGACTGGTGCAGCCTAAGCAGAAATAATAGAACTAGGCGGTGTAGTAACTAAGGGAATATCCTCACCCCTCGGGTGTTCACCCGCATCATCAATGGTAAAACGGCCTTCCACTCTGGGGGTAACATCGGCTCCTTGGCCATTTATTGCTCTCTTCTTAGACTTCATTTATTGAAACTTAGAGAAATGCACGAGTTAAAGGGGGGAACAATCTTAAAATCAGCTTTATCTCACGATCAAGAACATCAAGGAAGGGTAGTGTTCCTAAATGTCCAAGTAGACTCATAATTATAGATGTTGTCGACAACTCACTGATAAGAAGGACTCTACCAAACACGGTTCCGAGACATCCTTGGACACTTTAAAACCTAAGGCTCTGATACAAAGTTTGTTGTCATTCCCCAAAAATCACGGAGCACGACTGGCGCTCAACCGAGTAAACCCAACTGAGCAAGTCTGCTAGATTTCATTCTACCCAAACTAATTCACAATTAAAGGAGGTATGAACTCCATTAATCAATTTTTGAAAGTATTTCCTTATGACTTCCATTTCATTTCCATTAATGACTTCATCTCAAATCACAATCAACTCCTACACCGGCACGTGTAGTTTTAGGTGTGGGCCTTATGACTCACCCTTCCTCGGTTTTGCTAATGATGCTCCCAAAAATATTTTTTACACTCATGTTTCACACAAAGGTAACACACATATATAGAAATGTATTCATCTCAGAACCTTTCACATTGTACAACTCTTTTATTAGAATTTTCAATCTCTCACCATAACAATGTTCCATTGGCTCTTTGCGCCTTTCACATGTTTCATTATTCATGGCACGATGGCCGCATTTTCTTTATATCCCATACTTTAACTCCATCTAGTTTAAAGGATCGCCACCAAATACTAGTACATAGGACACTCCAGAAGTCATATACCTCAAGTGCGTTAATAATGGAGCTTTTAACACAAAGGGTTCTTCTCAAAGAAAGAGATATACAAACCAACAATAAGAACACACATCAAAGTCTTAAACAAGCAGTACCCCAGTTCATTTAATTAATTTTCAAAAATCTTTATAGATTATTAATGTTAAGAACCGAAAAATTTTATGGCTAAAAATAATGCCCAAATAGGTCCCTATGTTGTTATAACTGTAGAAATTCTTAAAACGGACCCTTTTTGAGTAAAAGTAGCCCGGGACTTAAAATATATAATTTTCTAGATTTGCACAGGTCTGCGGTCCACTATGAGATCGTAGATCAGGGATGCGGACCGCATAGTGGTCGCGTACATGGACAGTTTGCTATCAATTTTGAGGACAGCTATGCGGCCTAGAATGAGATAGCATTTCACGAATGCGGGCGGCATAGTTGTCGCATTATTGCACCTTGAATGTTTTGGAGGGAGTTATTCGATGCACTATGTGATCGCATAATAGGTATGTGGACCACATAGTGATTGCATACCTGGGTAGTCTAATTTTCCTTTTGAGCCATTTGAGAGCCAATGATGCGATAGGAATGCGTACCGCATATAAGGAATGCGATCGCATTCCTGACCGCATTTCTGCTTCGGGACTATTAAATTTCTAATTTTATACCCGACCCCCAGTTCATTAAAACACTTACCTCCTTCCATTTTAAAGATTTTTTCAGAACAAAATAGAGAGAGTGAAGAGAGTGTTTTAGAGAGAGAAAGTCCCAACTTCATCAAAAGTATCCTCCTTCACCATTCAAGCTTGGAGCTAATCAAGTTGGGCACCATTTTCTTCACTATAAGAGGTAAGCTTCTACCCCATCAACCTTAATTTCCAGATTTTATTAAAATGAAACATGTTTAGGTGAGTTCATGAAGATGGGGGTGGGAGTCTTGCATACATGTAACCAACTAGTCATAATCTAGTAAAAGGAAATGGGTTAGAGTAATCTTTCACTAAAAAGAGGCCATTTAATCTAAAGGAAAACCTAGTGTTCGATTGAATGCTCAAGTGAGTTCAAGGCATGATCGTTATTCCTAATTCTAAGTTCAATTATGCCACATTGTGAACTAGATTGAAGGTGCTAGAAGGTCCGGTGAATTGTGGTATAAATTAAGGAAAAATCCCAAATCAAGGTATGTTTGGATAACTTTAATCCTTGTAAAGTCATCTTGTTGGTGTCCGAGCACTCGGTATGAAATTCTTGATTGAGCATATGTGAATTGATTTCCCTACTGTGTCGAGGTGTCAGACTTCGTTCTTTGAATTTCTTAGTCGATTACCATGTTATATGGACTTGCGAAAAGGTGATTATTTGTGCTTATTCTATCATGTGCAAAGCTTGTTAAATGTTGAATACATCGGTATGAGAGAATGTGCTGCAAAACGAAAGAAATGATAACCAATCAAAGTAATGAATGTGTCTAAGTGCTAAATGTTGTGTAGTAAATAATAGAAGGAAACAGGAATAAACTGTTTGAGCTATATGTTGATGGCATACCATATATGACTCACTCTTTGATAAAGATTTTTGTGGCCTTGATTCTATATGGTTACTTGGTTGTTACAAATGAATATCCTTGACAATGAGAATCTTCGTGATTGAACTATTGGTTGAGGTTGCTATTAATTACATTGTTGAACGTATCAAAGTGCTAAGGGTTGTGTAACATATGACGAAAGTAAATATGGACTGATTTTATTGAGTTAAATGATTGTGGCAACACCATGTATGAATTACTGATTGGTAAGGGACATTGTGCCTTGATTTCACATAGTTATTGGTTGATATGAACTTATGTTCTTCATGATAAAGATCCTCGTGATATAATTGTTAGTGGTTGTTGCTGTGAAATGTGATTAAGGTGAGATCGGGTTGCATACCGCAACAGAAATGTAAGGTGGGATCGGGTTGCACGCCGCAACAGAAATTTAAGGTAGGATCGGGTTTCACGCCACAATAGAATTGGACGGTGGGATCGGGTTGCACGCCGCAACAGAAGTAATAAGGGTGTAATGTGATTGTGAGAATCGGGTTGCACGCTGCAACAGAAAAAATAAGGGTGGAATATGATTGTAAGTGGGGATCGGGTTGCGTGCAGCAACAGGAAAACAATTGAAATAAGAAACTGTGGAAACCCCATTTGTGATTCTCTGTATCTATGTACAATATTTGTTTAGGTTTCTTTAACTGCCTCATATATGTTTATTTCTTGATTTTACATAGAGTAAAGTTTATTTATACATACTAGTACTATTCAATGGTACTAACGTCCCTTTTGTCGGGGGCACTACATCTTCTATATGGATGTAGGTGGTTCTATAGCAAGTAGCTTGGTTCGCCGTTAGTGGCCGTGTGTAGTATATATTCCGGTGAGCCCCATTTCTTCTCGGGGCCGGGTGTAGTATATATCATATCCTTTTGTATATGTGATGTATTTTTAAGGTATGGTCGGGGTCTTGTTGCCGGCAAGTATTGTGTAAACCCTTAGCACTCTTAGAGGTTCCCTAGACATGATGTGGGTTGTACATATATGTACTTTGGGCAGTAAATGTGTTTACTAGTAATCGTGGTCTGAACCGGAATTATTGTATTTTTTGTGATTATCAAATGTGGAAATGACAAAGGATAAAATGAACTAAAGTAATGGATTCATGCTTAAACTCTAAATTGCTAATTCATGTTGAATAATGTATATTGTAAGCACGGGGTAGCGTGTTGGGCAGGAAAGGCAATCTAGGTCCGCTTGACGGGGATCATCCGGTTGAGCGTCGGTCTCGTCCCTCGATTTTTGGGGTGTGACAAACTTGGCATCAGAGCCTAAGGTTTTAAAAGTGTCCTAGGATGTCTCGGAGCCGTGTCTAGTAGAGCCCTTCTTATCGATGTGTTGTCCACCACATCTATAATTAGGGGGCTGCATGGACTTCTAGGAAAGTACCATTTTATTGCTATTATATATCGTGTGATGTGGTGAAAGGTGAGGTTGTCTATCTCTAACTCATGCATTGTTCAAATTTTCAGTAAATAGCACCCAAGAAGAGAGCCCGATTCGACCCAGAGGCCAATGCCACCCAAGAAGTTGCCGTGAATCCTTTATCTGATGGTGCGGTTAAGGATGATTCCCCGACCCTAAATCTTCCTGACTCTTCCATCGCAGGCCAGGATATTCCTATTCCTGCTCCAGCGGAGGGTGCTACAGTCGCTCCCGCTGATGTTCCTAATCATTCTTCAGTCTCAGCTTTCGATCCCGGTGTTTCTGATGGGGACATCAGGGGAGCTATTTAGATGTTGACTGAGCTACTGGCCTCCCAGGCCGAAAGATCACATGCTGCCCCTGCATCCTATAGCGAGCAAGGGGATTCTTCAGGTTCCGGGGTCAACCGGTTTCTACGGTTAACTCCTCCAGAGTTCACAGGCACCGACCTAGAGGCTGATTCTCAATAGTTCATTGATGGGATGTGCAATACCCTACGAGTTATGAGTACTACTGAGATAGAGGGGATTGAGTTGGCTTCCTATCGTCTGAAGAGAGCGGCATATTTGTGGTTTGAAACGTGGGAGAGTTCCCGTGGAGAGGGGAGCCATCCGGCGAGGTGGGAGGAGTTTGTGGATTCCTTTATGGATCATTTATAGCCTGCCGAGATTATGGCAGCCCGTGCTACAGAGTTTGAGGCCCTCAAGAAGGGCAACATGAGTGTGTGGGAGTATCATATGGATTTTTTTCACTTGTCCAAATATGTTGTTCACATGGTGTCTACTATGGAGGATAAAGTTCGTCAGTTTGTTCATGGCCTTCGTCCCTTGGTTATTAATGAAGCTGCTACAGTTGCTCTGCATTCAGATATGATCTACGTGAAGATTATGGGATTTGCCCAGGCTACGGAGGCTCAGCGGGCAACCCTGGGAGTTCAGTTGGATGAGGGAGATCAATCCTTGGGAGAGGGTTGTCAGAGCCATCTCAGTCCTATGCTCAGTCCCCAGCCACTGTGCCGCTAGGGCACAGCTATCAGCAGGGAGGTCGCGTTAGACCAGGTTCAGACAGTAGGAGGTTTCATAAGTCGGGTCGTTCAGGTGAGAGGTTCCAGCAGTAGCGGAGGGCCCCATTCCCTAAGTATAGGAGGTTCCATTCTGAGCCCTGTTACTTGGATATACCAGTATGATATAGGTATGGAGTGAGAGGCCACTTTCAGCGAGACTGTCGTGCACCCCGTCCGGACACGGGTAGGGGCACTGCTCAGCCATCCGGTTCTTCAGCCGCTACATCTTCAGCATGCCCTCCAGCTCTAGTAGGGCGCGGTGCAGCTAGGGGTGGAGCCCGGGGTCGAGGGGGACCCAGTCGGTTCTATGCTTTGAGTGGTCGCCAGAGTGCGGAGGCTTCTCCAGATGTTGTCATAGGTATTCTGACTGTTCAGTCACATGATGTTTATGCTCTTATTGATCATGGGTTTTCTTTGTCATATGTTACACCATTTATTGCTTCAAGTTTTGGTATAGAACCCGAACACCTTCATGAGTTGTTCTCTGTGTCGACTCCGATTGGTGATTCTATTACGGCCGTGCGAGTCTATAGAAATTGTGCTGTCACGGTATGTGGTCGGGATACCACGGCCGATCTTATTGAGTTAGAAAATGGTAGATTTTGATGTAATTATAGGGATGTATTGGCTCTATTCGTGCTTTTCTAAACTCTACTGTCGAACAAAAATTATGAGGCTCGAATTTCCTAGTGAATCAGTTATCGAGTGGGAGGGGAATAATATTGTGCCAAGAGGTAGATTTATTTCCTACCTTAAAGCCTCAAAGATGATCAGGAAAGGGTGCATCTACCATTTGGTCCGGCTGCGGACACCACTTCAAAGGTGCCTGCTCCCGAATTTGTGCCTGTTGTGAATGAATTTCTTGAAGTATTTTCGGACGAGCTTCCTGGGATTCCACCAGATAGAGAGATCGATTTCAGGATTGATCTATTGCCAGATACGTAGCCAATATCTATTCCACCTTACCGAATGGTGCCAGCTGAATTGAGAAAGTTAAAGAGCAATTGAAATATCTATTAGAAAAATGTTTCATTCGGCCAAGTGTGTCGCCTTGGGGCGCACAGGTTCTTTTTGTCAGAAAGAAATACGGATAGCTTCAGATGTGTATTGATTATCGGCAGCTCAACAAGCTCACCATAAACAAAATACCCATTTCCTCGGATAGATTATTTGTTCGACCAGTTGCAAGGTGCTAAGTTCTTCTCAAAGATTGATTTGCGGTCCGGGTATCACCAGTTAAAGATCAGCGAGCAGGATATTCCTAAGACTGCCTTCAGGACTCGATATGGGCACTTTTAATTTCTGGTAATGTCTTTTGGGCTAACCAACACCCCAGAATCTTTTATGGATCTTATGAATTGGGTTTCCAAACCGTTTCTTGACTCCTTTGTGATTGTCTTCATTGACGATATCCTTGTTTATTCACGAAGTCAGGAAGACCATGCTACTCACCTCAGGGCAGTTCTGTAGACTCTTCATCAGCACCAGTTGTATTCAAAGTTTTCAAAATGTGAATTTTTGCTAGAATCAGTCGCCTTTTTGGGCCATGTTGTTTCTAGGGAAGGGATTCAGGTTGATCCCCAAAAGATTGCAGCAGTAAAGGATTTGCCTAGGCCAACGACCCCGAAAGAGATTCGCAGTTTCTTGGGTTTGGCTGGATATTTTTGGAAGTTCGTGGAGGGATTCTCTACCCTTGCCTCCCCGTTGACTAAGCTGACACAAAAGGCTGTTAAGTTCCAGTGGTCCGATGCTTGTGAAATGAGTTTTCAGGAATTGAAATTGAGATTGATTACGGCGCCAGTGTTGACCTTTCCAGAGGGTACAGAGGGATTTGCGGCTTATTGTGATGCTTCTAGGATTGGTTTGGGTGTGTGTTGATGTAGTGCGGGAAGGTAATAGTGTATGCTTCAAGACAGCTCAAGAATCACGAGAAGAATTATCCGACGCATGATTTTGAGCTTGCGGCAGTTTTGTTTGAATTTAAAGTCTGGCGGCATTATCTTTATGGGGTCCATGTGGACGTGTTCACAGACCACAAGAGTCTTCAGTATTTATTCAAACAAATGGAGTTGAACTTAAGGCAGCGGAGGTGGTTAGAGTGGCTCAAGGAATATGATATGAATATTTTGTACCATCCAGAAAAGGCGAATGTGGTAGCCGAGCTCTTAGTTGGAAATCCATGGGTAGCCTGGCTCATTTGGAAGCAGGTCAGAGGCCTTTGGCTTGGGAGGTTTATCAGTTGGCTAGTCTGGGGGTCTGTCTTTCAACCTCAGACGAAGGGGATGTCGTGGTGCATAATGGAGCAGAATCTTCACTTGCAACGGAAATCAAGAAAAAACAATTCAGAGATCCGGCCTTGGTACAGTTGAGAGAGGCAATTCTGAATCTTAAGACTACATCATTTTCACTCGGCAATGATGATGGTGTTTTGCGGTGCCAAGGGAGACTATGCGTTCCGGACGTTGATGATCTTTGGGAATGGGTAATGGCAGAGGCTCACAATTCCAGGTTTTCAGTACACCCAGGTTCTACGAAGATGTATCATGATCTCAAAAAGATTTATTGGTGGAATGGTATGAAGAGGGGTGTGGCAGACTTTGTGGCTAGATGTCCGAATTGTCAGCAAGTGAAGGCTGAGCATCAGAGGCCCGGTGGGTTGGCTCAGCTCATGGAAATACCAACGTGGAAATGGGAAATGATCAATATGGACCTTGTGGTAGGGTTACCACGCATTCAGCGCAACTTCGACTCAATTTGAGTGATAGTGGATCGACTCACGAAATCAGCTCACTTCCTGCAAGTCAAGTCCACCGATACTGCGGAATAGTACTCTCAGTTGTATATCAAGGAAATAGTCAGACTCCATGGCACTTCAGTATCTATTATCTCGGATCGAGGGGCCCCATTCACATCTAAATTTTGGAAGAAATTTCAACAAGGTTTGGGTACGCAGGTAAATCTCAGCACAACATTCCATCCGCAGACTGTTGTGCAGGCAGAACGAACCATTTAGATGCTTGAAGATATGTTACGGGCTTGTGTATTGGACTTCAAGGGTAGCTGGGATGATCACTTGTCGCTTATAGAATTTTCTTATAATAACAGTTTACATGCTAGTATTCAGATGGCCCCATTTGAGGCTTTGTACGGAAGGAGGTATAGGTCTCCGATTGGATGGTTCAAGGGTAGCGAGGCGAAACTACTAGGACCGGATCTTGCGCACCAAGCTATGGAAAAAGTTAAAGTCATTCAGGAAAGGATGAAGACTGTTCAGAGTCGTCATAAATCCTATACGGACGTTCTTCGAAGAGATTTGGAGTTTCAATTAGAAGATTGGGTATTCTTGAAGGTGTCTCCCATGAAGGGAGTGATGTGGTTTGGGAAGAAAGGGAAATTGAGCCCAAGGTATGTCGGGCCATATAGGATTGCTCAAAGGATAGGACAGGTGGCTTATAGGCTGGACTTGCCCCTTAAGATGTCATTAGTGCACCCAGTGTTTCATGTGTCCATGTTGAAGAAGGTGATTGGGGATCCATCCGCCATTGTGCCGGTTGAGACGATAGTTAGTGCAGGATTGTCATATGAAGAGGTTCCAGTTGCTGTTCTTGATAGGCAAGTCCGTAGATTGAGGAACAAAGAGATTGCTTCTTTTAAAGTATTATGGTGGAGTCAACAAGTCGAAGAAGCAACATGGGAAGCGGAAAATGAAATGAAAGAGAAATATCCCCACTTGTTTGAATAAGTCCGGTAGTGGTTTTGAAAATTGTCATTCCTAAGCAAGTATATATTGTGTTAAATTTTGTGCAAGAACACCCCACTCCCCTAATTACCCTACTATTGTGACTTCTCAAACCTTGTGCCATAAATGTATATGTTGTTGTGATTAGTTGGATTATGTGCAACTTATTGTAATAGCTGAATTATGTGCAACTCACTGTAATAGTTGGATTATATGCAAATTGTGGAGTTAACCGAACTATGTGAGGCTTGTGGAAGTAATTGAATGACATGTAGCTTGTTGAAATGACCGGATTATGTGCAAGTTGATAGAGTAACTGGTAATGTGTGTAATTGGTTAAACATGTGTTTCGGGGGCTCTCTGACAAGTAGATAGGCCTAATTACAAAGGAAACTCTGGCGAAATTTTCAGGAAATGTCGGAGTTAGTAAAAATTTGGGGTTGGCCTATTTTGTGTTTTTCCTACCCTAGTGATTCCCCGATCCTTATTCGAGGATGAAGGATTTTAAGTGGGGGAGAATGTAAAGACCCGAAAAAGTTTATGGCTAAAAATAATGCCCAGATAGGTCCCTGTGTTTTTATAACTGTAGAAATTATTAAAATGGACCCTTTTTTGAGTAAAAAGTACCTCTGGACTTAAAAGATATAATTTTCTAGATTTGCGCAGATCTGCGGTCCACTATGCGATCGCATATTAGGTATGCGGACCACATAGTGGTCGCATACCTGGACAGTTTGCTGTCCATTTTGGGGAAAGATATGCGGCCTAGAATGCGATCGCATTTCACGAATGCGGGCCGCATAGTTGTCGCATTATTGCACCTTGACTTTTGTGGAGCGAGTTATGTGACGCACTATGCAATCCCATAACAGGTATGCGGACTGCATTGTGGTCGCATACCTGGACAGTTTGCTGTCCATTTTGGGGAAAGATATGCGGCCTAGAATGCGATCGCATTTCACGAATGCGGGCCGCATAGTTGTCGCATTATTGCACCTTGACTTTTGTGGAGCGAGTTATGTGACGCACTATGCAATCCCATAACAGGTATGCGGACTGCATTGTGGTCGCATACCTGGGCAGTCTACTTTTATTTTTGACCCATTCGAGAGCCAATTATGCGACAGAGATGCGGACCACATAGCAGGAATGCAACCGCATTTCTGCTTCGGGACTGTTAATTTCTAACTTAATACCCGACCCCCAGTTCATAAAAACACTTATCTCCTTCCATTTTAATGATTTTCTGAACAAAATAGAGAGAGAGAAGAGAGAGTTCTAGAGAGAGAAAGTCCCAACATCATCAATTTCTTCACTATAGAGGTAAGCTTCTACCCCATCAACCTTAATTTCCATATTTTATTAAAATGAAACATGTTTAGGTGAGTTCATGAAGATGGGGGTGGGAGTCTTCCATGCATGTAACCAAGTAGTCATAATCTAGTAAAAGGAAATGGGTTAGAGTAATCTTTCACTAAAAAGAGGCCCTTTAATCTAAAGGAACACCTAGTGTTTGATAGAATGCTCAAGTGAGTTCAAGACATGATCGTTATTCCTAATTCTAAGTTCAATTATGCCACATTGTGAACTAGATTGAAGGTGCTAGAAGGTCCGGTGAATTGTGGTAGAAATTAAGGAAAAATCCCAAATCAAGGTATGTATGGCTAACTTTAATCCTTGTATAGTCATCTTACTGGTGTACGATCACTAGGTATGAAATTCTTGCTTGAGCATATGTGAGTTGATTGCCCTGCTGTGTCGAGGATTAAGACTTCGTTCTTTGAATTTGTTAGTCGATTACCCTGTTATATGAGCTTGCGAAAAGGTGATTCTTTGTGTTTATTCTATCATGTGCAAAGCTTGTTAAATGTTGAATACATCGGTATGACAGGATGTGATGCAAAACGAAAGAAATGATAACAAATCAGAGTGTTGAATCTATTTAAGTGCTAAATGTTGTGTAGTAAATAATTGAAAGGAAACGGGGATAAAATATTTGAGCTATATGTTTATGGCATACCGTATATGTCTCACTGTTTTATAAAGATTTCTGTGGCCTTGATTCCATATGGTTACTTGGTTGTTACGAATAAATATCCTTGACAGTGAGAATCTTCATGATTGAATTATTGGTTGAGGTTGATGTTACTTAAATTGTTGAACGTATCAAAGTGCTAAAGGTTGTGTAACAAATGACGAAAGTAATTATGGACTGATTTTATTGAGTTAAATGATTGTGGCAACACAATGTATGAATTACTGATTGGTAAGGATCATTGTGCCTTGATTTCACATGGTTATTGGTTGATATGAACTTATGTTCTTCATGAAAAAGATTCTGGTGATATAATTGTTGGTGGTTGGTGTTGTGAAATGTGATTGTGAGGTGGGATCGGGTTGCACGCCGGAACAGAAATGTAAGGTGGGATCGGGTTGCACGTCGCAACAGAAATGTAAGGTGAGATCGGGTTGACGTCGCAACAGAAGTAATAAGGGTGTAATGTGATTGTGAGATGGGATCGGGTTGCACGCTGCAACAGAAGAAATAAGGGTGGAATATGATTGTAAGGGGGGGTCGGGTTGCGTGCTGCAACAGGAAAACAATTGAAATTGGAAACTGTGGAAACCCCATTTGTGATTCTCTGTATCTCTGTGCAATACTTGTTTTGGTTTTTTAACTGCCTCATATATGTGTATTGCTTGACTTTACATAGAGTAAAATTTGTTTATACATACTAGTACTATTAAATGGTACTAACGTCCCTTTTTCCCGGGGCGCTACATCTTCTATATGGATGTAGGTGGTTCTATAGCAGGTAGCTCGGTTCGCCATTAGTGGTGCCTCCTCTTCATCTCTCTAGCAGTTCCGGTGAGCCGCATTTCCTCTTGGGGCCGTGTGTAGTCTATATCATCTCATTTTGTATATTTGATGTCTTTTTAAGGTATGGCCAGGGCCTTGTTGCCGGCAAGTATTCTGTAAACCCTTAGCACTTTTAGAGGCTCCGTAGACATGATATGGGTTGTACATATATGTATTTTGGGTAGTAAATTTGTTTACTAGTAATCATGGTCCGAACAGGAACTATTGTATGTTTTCTGATTATCAAATATTGAAATGATAAAGGATAAAATGAACTCAAGTAGTGGATTCATGTTTAAACTCTAAATTGCTAATTCATGTGGAATAATGTATATTGTAAACACGGGGTAGCGCGTTAGGCAGGAAAGGCAATCCAGGTCTGCTTGACCGGGATCATCCGGTTGGGCACCGGTCTCGTCCCTGGATTTTTGGGGCGTGACAATTAACAATGAAACATACTCAATCAATTCATAAAGTACACGTAGGAGCAAGTAGTAGCATTAAGCATATTGAGTTTTCCTAACCCAATTGGTATACTAGTTTTCATTCACCATACGACTCAAAGCCATACCAACTTAATAAGCAAACCATACTTTAAACATCTAACTTTACATATAAAGCTCATTCAGAATAGTCAAGTTTATATGTTTATAAGGGGGTAACCCGGGATGTAGAAGTAGAGATTTTGAGCGGACCATACTTAAACTTTATGGAAACATTATGGAATTCAATTCTGAGAGAAGAGGTTTAGCCAACATACCTTAATTGAGTTTTCTTTAGATCTTTTAGACGATCCCGTTTTTAGAAACTTCAGTCCATTCTAACCATATAACAAAATTGAACCCGAAATTAGTAGGATGGTCGTAACTATAGCTTATTAGAGCATTTTGCCAAACACTAGGTGTGCATTACTGTTCTTAGGTCCTTTTATGAAACATTCTATCGTCTTTCCACCTATTCCTGGTTTACAACCTTCTTCCTACTTTAGGGATACATGCATGCAAGAAACTTACCCCTCCCCACACCCAATATTTACTACACCAATTATTCCCCTTCTTACTAGATTGTGAATTTAGAGTACGGGGTATAGATTCTTACCTCTATATTGCAGGTCTAGGTTGATTTCCTTAATAAATCTTCAAATTTAAAGCAAGAATTGAGGGGTATTGGATGAGGATCACCTTCTCACTCTAAATATAATTCTCTCACTCTAGTTATCAGAAAAAATATGATGAAAAATGGCCTAAGGGGGTGTTTTAACGAAATGGGGGTCGGGTTTTAAATAAGAAAATGGGTGCCCCGACACAGGTTTGCAGTCACATAAGTGACCGCAGAATGGCCACTAGGAAGATGAATTTTCTGACCGGGTATGCGACAACTATGCGTTCTGCATACTTGTTCTGCAGTCGCATAATGTGCCACAGAACTCCCTTCGCGAATCCTAGAAGATGTTATACGGCAAATATTGATTATGCGATCGCATAATCGATCGCAAAACTTGTCTCAATTTTTGCCAGATTTTCTGTTTCACTCTGCTTCCCAAATCAATTAACCCAACCCCTTAACCCGATCGGTACCCATTTATTTTACCATGCCTTGTTGATTTTAAATCATAGCCGTTGATCTTTCAATATCAACGACCCAAATCATTTCCCCTCCCCCCCCTCCCCCCCT
>ML414430.1:141982-157412 GCA_005239525.1 Nicotiana knightiana | reverse complement strand
CCCCCCCCCCCCCCCCCCGTTTTAATTACCCTAGATCTAAAACCCCAACCCACTTCCCTCTAATCTTCGACCTCTAAACTGTCTTGATCTCTCCACTCTCTTCTCCTACGAACCCTAGCTTCCTCCTCTCAAAAACCTTGCCCTAATCCCCCCTCTAATGGGATTTCCCTCTCATCTAATTACCATATTAGTATGTTTTCGCTATTGGTTGATTCTCCGTGGTATCACCTAGCAGTTTCCTAAACATGGCAAGTATTACCACTATGATTCTGTCTCATTGACTCCCATATCTTGAATCTAGACGATACTACATATACACATGTCTTATTATACACCGTGTAAGTCCCATTTTTTTGGTATTTTGTTGATTCTTGCTTACCCTAAAACTAGGTTTTATGGATCTCTTCAACTTGAATCAAAACTGGTTAAAATCTTTGATTTTGAATGTTATCTTGTCTATATTCGTCATATTATGTGTCAGTTTGATTTTTTGTTTAGATTCTGCCGATTGTTTCACTTTCCTTAAAAGTTAGGGTTTCCAGATCTTTTTCTTAAAATTGATTTTCAGATCAATTTGCATGATTATTACTTTGTTAGTTTCTTAAATTACTGGGTTTCCTTGTTTGCTTCTCCATTTTTACTACTATATAAACCCTTCCCCATTCCCTTTTAGAAGACTGGAATCACTGTAATCTCACTAAAATTGGAAGCTCTATTCTGTTATTCCTTCATTATCTCATTTTATACTTCGGTTCTTGGTCGGCTGAAAGCCAAGGCCACTGAAATTCTTGGTTCTTTCACCTCGTTGATATTCAAAACACTCTGGACTTTTTTTCTTTCTTGTATTCTCGCACAACTAGTAAGTTACTGGACCTTGTAGTTTCATACCCATGTGTTTGTGATTTGCGAATGTTTTCACTTCTGGAAATTGTAGTTGATGAGTGGCTAGAATTCATGATTTTAAGCATTATATACCTTGCACTTTATGAGCTTTAATGATAAAATACACGTCGTATGTGCTTAATAGGGTTTGTTTTATGTGTAGGTGAATTGGAAATGGAAACGGGGCTAAACGGATGCAAATACGTCAAAGAATACGCGAAAAGGGACACCCGGGCGATAGCCGGGCAGTGGAGCCAAACAGCCTGGGGTAGCCTGGCGTTACCCAGGCGTTAGACCCATAACGCCTGGGGGGTCCTGGCGTTACCCAGGCGTTAGAGCTGTAACGCCAGGGGCTGCCTGGCCTTACCCAGGCGTTTGGGCTGAAACGCCAGGGTCCCGGGACGGCCAGAAATCGAGTTTTGACGGGTTTTAAGTGTTTCCAAGTTAGAATAGAAGTCTTTGAGACGTTTAGGGTTCATTCTAAACATATAAATAGACCCAAAAACATCACATTAGGGGGCTTATGCAGATTTTGGACGGAGGCACACTCTTGACGGAGGATTCTACTTAGTTTTTCTTCTCTTCTCTTCTTTTAGTTTTATAGTTTATTAGTTCTAGAGTATTGGGTGTTACATGAACGTTGTAGTTGAAGCTTGAATTATTCTTATTGTTTATCTTAATTGGTTTGTTTATTCAATCTTGTGCTTAATTATTCAATTGCTTGATCATCAATTGACTACTATCTACGAATCTAGGGTTGAACTCGGGAGAGGGAATTCTAGATTGCATATAAGATTGGGTAGAGCAAGATCTTAACCCTTCAGGGGAGCGGATTTGCGGTTAGGATAGGAATATACCTAATCGCCTTGCTTGGTTATTATACGGGAATTATTAATGCGTTCTTGTTAATCCTGATTCCATAGGAATATAGGCATTAGGTTAACTTGAATAGGCGAGTTGTACTTCGGGAGAAGGCTACGAGCAATATTAACCTCGTCAATCAATAAACCTGATTAGAAGATTTAGGTCGAAAACTCAACGTGATTGTTTAACAACCCATAACTCTAGAATATCAATTTACCTTGAATTCATCTTTAAGTTAGTTGTCTATTTAATCTTTTGATTTACTATTTTAGATTAATTCTAGTTAAATATTTGTTTGAGTTTAGTTTAGTGGATAGTTAATCACAAGTCCCTGTGGGTACGATATCTGGACTTCAATTCCTATATTACTTGTCGACCACGTACACTTGCGTGTGCATTGGGAAATCAACCAACAGTAGTTTAATGTGTTTTTTTGGGTTGCTCTTGTGTGCAATTCTGATTGCTTTACTTCAGTTTTAGGTCTTGTTAACCTTTGACTTCATGATGTTGGTCATCTGAAACATGCCTAGACCTGATTTGAGTGAATTAGATTCCTTTCAAGCTTATCTGGCCTATGTGTCACAACTCACTGATGTTTATGGCCTTCGTATCTCTTTGTTGTTTAATTTTACTATCAATCCAGTTACTCGAACATGCTTTACTTACATGATTTTTATCCTTTTAATAGACCAGTTGATTGTGCTCAAAAGCATTAATATTTACATTAACTATGTAGCATAAGTCTGTCTCATATCCTATCCTGAATTTGATATGATTTTATCATGTCTATGTAGCATGTTTGATCCTATTCTTAATTAGTATGCTTCTAACATGTCTTGACTTCCCAGTAGTTGCACTCATCTATTCGCATCTTGTCTAAATTATGTTGCCAATTAATATGGTTCCCTTCTTGTAACACTAGCATCTATTCTTAGTATAATTTGAACCTTCTCTTTAATATGAGTCTGTTTATACCAATCCTACAAACCTGTTTTGTTAATGTGTGACTATTTATGCACTAGGTGTTGAACTTGTTCTTCCGAATCATTGCTAAGTCTGTTCTTAAAACCTAAAGCCATGTTTTATTATCTACTTTATGTGCTCAACTTGACTAAGTTTGTATCCTTCAGTGCAGTCCCTCAACCTTAGTTTACTCTCTTATTACATGGGCTCTTTTGAGTTGTCATTCTTAGCCGGCTTAAAACCAAGCCTACGTAGGTTCTATCATTGACCTCCCTAGTGTCGGCACTGCTCGGGGTCCAATTGAGACCCTTTTGAACTGTAACACACTAGGACTTGGTCCTTAGTCATTCCCTGAATCTCGTTTGCTAACCTCCCTAGTGTGAGCACTGCTCGGGATCTATTTTGAGACCCTTGTGAACTCTGACACACTATGGTCTAAGGGTCCTTGGCACTCTGTCCTAAATTCTCTATCCTACCCCCATTTCTACCTACTGAATGAGCCAGTGGGCTTGTGCACATGGCTGTCTTCTTAATCTTTGATGGTTACCGGGTTTTGGCTATGAAGATTATTTTCTGGGCTGTTGTGAAACTATATGGACCTGAGGTTGATGGCCTGGCCTAGCCGGGTATATTTTTGGTCTGCCTTAGGCCCACTATAGTTATTTTGTAATTCTAAAATTTATTCACTCATTAGGTCTAAAATAATGTTGTAATAACAATTGGGGTATTAGTAAAATTAGGAAAATGGGTTTATTTTAATATTTGCATGAAATGGGTAGAAATCCTGCCTGTATGTGTTTACTTTGCTCAAATATGTTCTGCTACTTTGTGTTATATAACTTACCTATAGGTGTTTAATTCGTTTAACATATTATTCTTCCACATGCTAGAAACCATGCCTATAGGAAATAAAGTGATCAATGCTCAAGTTGCATTACAACATATCCATTAGACATTATGACCACAAGGTTGTGTTAATTTATGTTCTACAAATCTGCATTTTTAGAAATCATGCCTATAGGGTTTTAATTGGTTAATATGTTGCTGTCATAGTTGCTCACTTAGTAGACATGCCTATAGGATCTAAAATCAGTCTCAATTATTAATTATAGAAATCATGCCTATAGGGGTAATCTTGCTCGCTTTTTTTTAATTTCTAATATTGAACTTTGAACATTGTCTCGTCGCCACTATTAGAAAGCATGCCAATAGAAGAAAACTAAGTAATTATGAATATCTTCCATGATTATCACTACTGCGTAAATCGCCTACATATCATGTCTATAGGTTTAATCGCTTATAACTTATAATGAGTAGGCAATTGTGCAGTCACTTAGAAATTGTATCTAAAATGGCACTTTGCATTCAAAATTGTCTACATGTTCTAAATCCATAATCACATAGAAATCATGTCTATATAGCCTAATGAACTTCGTTTGTCTTGATGTTGAAACTGTTAAATGTCTAATTTGTTCGCGTGCATTTGGTGCCTACGTGTAGGGACTAACTTGAGGCCTTATTTGCTTTTACATGAAGTCTAACTTGTTTTTTATGTCGCCTAGTTTTTCTCATTTTGAGCAACCCAAGTTAGGTCTAGAACCACCAAATATAGAGGTCCAAACGCCTCCTGGACCATAGGCATGGGACGGGTACTGCACGCATAAGGTACGACTTAGAATCAATTAGTGCGTCCTAGGTAACAACATAAAGATAGTAATCGGGTAGCAGGAGATGATAGTCTATGCCTGCTGAATAATACAAGTAACACCCCATCTCGAGGGAGTTACAAAGTATTATTTATGTTGCACGAGTGATCCTTTAGGCTAAAAAACTTCGGACTCCCCCCCCCACCATCTTGTCTTAAAATCAATTATTTTGTTTATTGGTAGATTCTGATAATAATTGCCCCCAATTGCTTGTATTTCTCTTTATCTTGGACTAATTCATATAATTCGACTTTGGCCGGGACCCACAGTTATGGACCTCGAGGAATGCCTAACACCTTCTCCTCGAGGTAATTTGGGACCTTACCCGATCTTTGGTGACGCAAATTGGTTAAACCAGAGTTACATGCAAATAGGTTCCCTAACGCACCTCAAACACGTTAGGTGGCTACTCTCTCTTTTAACACCCTTTCTTTAAAAGAATTGTACCGTCTCGAAAACTGATTTCGTGAGAAAAAGGAGCGTGATAGCATGGCGACTCCACTAGGGATATTTTAGGCTCTTACCATAGTGAACTTGGTCTATATGAATTAGTCTTCTCTGATAAGAGTGTCTTTATTATTTTTGTTGTTACATGAATATCCCGCTCTGGTTTCCCTTTTATTGCTACATGTATACCCTTTTCCCCGATTTTCCCCTTTATTTGAGTTTGTATTAATATGCAAATCTTTGCTTACTTTGGTTACAATGCGCGTTTTATTTTGCTCCCTTGCTCCGAATCATTTAATTTATTACATCATGTCTCTCCCTACCCCTACATCCTTTTTCTTGCTTTATTGCAATTCTTTCACATTGCGCGAACTAACTTCTTCTTGTTTTCATTTATTTTTTATGTCTTTACTTTCCATTCTAATACTACATTTACTGTTTTCATCATGCAAAATATTTGAAAACGTGTTGTTTTATCTTTGCATAAAGCATGCTCCACATCAGATTCCACTCGTGCGTAATTAATACCATACCGGCGCTTGATGAGTGGACGCGCTATTCCTAAATCACCCTTTTAAATTTGGAAAGGCTTATTTACGGTAAAACTAGTCTATCAGCGGTGCAATCGACGGTTCCGTGCCTTTCTTTCTCAAGTTGTCCACTTGAGGGTACCGGTCTAGACTCTTCTAGAAACCCCCACTCTAAAATTAAATGTGCATGCATCATGTCCAAACCTAGTATAGGTTAGAATGTTGTCCGGTAATAACATTCTAAAGCAAACCTTGTCCAAATCCCGCCGGGATTTCCATAATCCTAGGTGCGATCATTATATGTCCATTATTTGGAGAAAATGTGCCGATATGCTAATCATTAATGTGTAAATGGTCAAATACGGAGGGGTAAAGGGCTAACTTTATCTGTTTTGCAGAAATGAGGCACGAAGTCCCCAGGTTCGGCATGGTTCGAAGTATCCCACCTTTGCTACTGGATTGGTGGGAAAATCTCTCACCAAGTGACAAAATTATGTGAAAAGAGTCCTCAGTAATTTACCTTCCTTGTTAGATATTCAGCCGAACAATGTACTAACTAAGACTGCTACTATGTTCTGGGACTAGAAGAAGGTCGTCTTCTGTTTTCGTGATATAGAAATGCCGCCCCTTCTACAGGAAATAGGAGGCTTTGCTGGGCTCCCATGGGATAGCACCGATTTGTTAGTACCGAAAAACCGTACTTCTTGAGGCTTCCTAAAAATGATGGGTTTCAGCAAGAATGATGAATTAGTCTATCAGAAGAAATCCTATACACCATTCGATTTCCTTTACGAGCATTATGGGCACACAAGTCATATTGCCTTTACCATGATGAGTTTTCCATCACTTCTTTGTGTTGGCTCACAACCGGGTTTTTCTATTCATTATTTGTTTTATGGGGATGCTGATCCTAATACAGGAAGAAAGGATCCACACTCGCTAGCTATGGTCACTAAGACCCTAATGAAAGGAATTGAGGGTAAAACTTAAACTATTGTCCTAATGATCGTGGCTGATATGTACTGAGCCTTAGACCGTCGCGAAAAAAAGATATAGGCATTTCAAGGGTCGCAATTTGCTGCTGCAAATATGGTTGTTGGAACACCTTCAGAGAGTACAATACCGTCAGGAATTTCCACGGCGACTATGGAATGACCACATAGCCTATCATCATCCGAATAGAATGACTTTTATCAAAGACAGGTTGGCACAACCGGGAAACGATGTGAGTTTGGTACATTTCTATAACAATTTGACTGATGACAAGGTACATTGTATGTTCGAGTTGTTCCCTAGCAGTTAATTCATCATCAAGTCGAGAGACGTTCCTCGTATAGTGCTAATTGGATTTAGGGGAATCTATCCTTATGCTCCTATCAGAGTCATGAGGCAAGCTGGAAGGAAAAAAGTCATATCACGAGTTTCCAAAATGGTTCATTATAAAGCAGACTTCCAAGGGAATGCCATTCAATTCAAGTTCGAGGCACAACACATGTGGCATCAAAAGATTGTTGACTATCGAGCTAGATCGGTATCATACCGGCCATGTATACTTCTACCCATCATGGATGGTCGATGACATAGCGGGAGAGGTCAAGCCAGGGGTTGATATGAGAAATAGGGTCATAGACCACGCTGTTGAGGCACAAGTAAACTAGAGGACGTTGCGCAAAAGGGCTTTTGAATCTGAGGCCAGGCATTTGGAACAACATAAAGTGGATGTGGTAGCAATCAATGAATGGAGAGGAATCGCTACTAAATCAACAAAAAATTAGGAGTATTTGGAGAAGGGCTTGATGGAACTTGAGGGAAAGATGAGGAAAACGGTCTCAGATTGTCATAACGCAGAAGGAAATGAAGGAGGACATCTAGCAAGGGCATATATGCTGTTGGACGTGCGCGACCTGGTAAATCTGATTGATGGGGCTGAGAAGGACAAGCATGGACAAGGTCCCTCTAGTATCGAGTAGATTGGGATTGATATTTACTAGATTCGTTTTAGAATTTAATTGTAATAAGGAAAATGCCAGTAGTGACTCTTTATAATTATTGTCGTTTTAGTAGGGATTTGGTCTATTTATCATATTAATGAAATGACGTAGTTATCGACATTGAGTTTTCTCCAAATCTATATATGGCTACGCCTACCTCGGGCATAATGAAGTCCCCAAATTAGGACGCGATTTTTAATACTTCAAGTATCCTTTAAATATTCCCTACTGACTTGTTTACCTTTTGTTTTTCTTCTTTTCTTTGTTTATTCCCATCCCATAAGTTGGTTCGTGCATACTGGCATCATCGACATATCATACCAGATCTAAAGGTCCTCCACCACCTCCTTCTCCAAGTGATCTTAAGAACAAAGGAAAAGCTAAGATGGATGATATGAGTGGTATCAGGAAATACAACTCTACACATGTAGAGAATGTTGAAACTTTGGATGGTCGGAGTACTTCGACACATAATGATTTGGTTTACGGTTTGAACAAAAGATACTGGAGTTACAAGGGGAACTAGAGCAGGTATGTAACTTGGCAAACCTTTCCCTTACCCTGAATGTTCCCGACATCAACCAGCAAAACGCCCAAAACCCAACACCTCCTCAAAACACACAAAACCAGCACCCACAAAACCATCCCTTATCTCATCAATAGGCCAAGCCTCCCCAAAATCCTAATACTCCACCAGTACCTGTCACGCCCCCTTTCCGCCTCGCGGAGATCGGGTTCGTGACATTGGTTGGGACAACTCATTAATTTTGGGAAAAGGGGTTTGCACATTTTGAAGAGTAGCCACCTAACGATTTTAACGGTGCATTAGGGAAGCTAATGGGTTCAATTATAACTACGTTTCTAACCAGAGACTTGGGTAAGGGATTGAAATTATCCTAAGGGGAAGGTGTTAAGCACCCCTTCAGGATCCACACGTCTGGTTCCCGGCCAAATGGTTTCGTGAATTTGGTACAGATAGCAAATAACAAATAAAGGCTCCAATAAGAGGGGATTTAAGTCTTAAACATGCAGAGGTTTGAAAATGGTAAAGGAGATTAGAATTTGGAAAGTATTACGAGCTAAGGATACAGAAAGTGTCCTAGGTTTATAATAATATAGATCACATCAATTCAATACCCGGTAATCACTCCTAGAAGAGGGGCTACACGTGGTATTAGTGCACCGGTCATCATATCCATATTCTGCCCTACCCATCCCGTAAAGCTAATTAAAATGCGTGTCGGTCATGACACTTATTGCGTGCTATTACCCGTCCCATCCTATCAGTCCTGGAGGAAGTTAGGGACTACTATTCCTACAGGGTGGGAAGTAGGCTGAAACCCTAGGTTTAAAGGGCAAAATTCTAAATGACAGACAAAACCATTAGGACTGTAAATACAGGGAAACATATAGAGGCAGATATGAGGCTCAGATATTCCTCCCCAAATTATACACATAAATAGCACGACTAAAACACAAGTAAAGTCTTTAGCTTCCGGACCTAAAGCATGATTTGTAGGCGAGAATACAATAATGAGGTAGTGTTTTTACTAAGTTTCAGAGAAAAGGATTTCTACCAGATTCATATTATCGATCCTGACCTATTATTAACCAAACAGCACACAGAAAGAAGGTAGATATCAAGTTTTAATAAGTTTAATACCTAAGGCGTGCGTATGCATATTAAACCGATCCAGTTACACCGTTTTAGCTTTTTTAGAAAATAGTAGTTAGACAATGATGAGTCTGTTTTTAACCAAGATAAAGGGGTGAGTATTTAAACGACTATGAATGCAGGTCCTACAAAACATGATATATAAATGCAGGTAGGGTGTTGAGTATTCAAGCCTATACATGTTGTTCTAGATGCATGAGAGCTTTCAGTATTAGAATATATTTCTTAGCGAGATTCATTAACACATTCAGACTAAAAACAGAACATACGGAGACGTAATTCCTTGTTAAGTTAAAGAAACCTAATACATGATTTCTAGGTGTTCATAGCAGCTATTTATTTTAACACATGATTTTGGCATAGATAACATGAGCATGCTGAAAATGAAATCCTAGGGGGGCATGATTTCTAAGATGCAAGATCTGACAATAATTAGTTATTTAGCCTAAACGGGATTTCTAGATGAGACAATTGCGAGAATGCTGAAACAGTAATATTATGACAGCCATTTATTTTTTGTTATCCAACTATAAACATGATTTCTAAGTGGATATAAGTATGATGAGATGCTGACATGAATGGACCTAAGTATCATGATATCTAATGCATGTATGACAGGTATTCCTAAGCATGGTGGCTATTGCGCATATATGAAATCAAACTATAAGCATGGTTTCTACCCGTATCTATACTAAGCATGCATACCCCACCCGTTTCACTATTCGGTCCCGTAATCATTTTTTACAATTAATTATTACAGACCAGCATCGCACAAATTTCATAAGTAAATAAGGAAATTAAGAGGTTACACTATAGGGAGCCTAACCATAAGCCCAAATCCTCAAATCCAACAATGCCATATGCCGTGATCTTTTTTAACACTGGTGTATCAGAGTTCCTAAGGACCTCAGAGGATCCCAAGCAGTGCTCGCACCCAGGTACCCTAGCCAGGAATGAGTAAGTGCAGCGTGGGACAGCCAGCCTTGTGTGTCAGAGTTCAATGGGTACTCAAATGGTCCCCAAGGCAGTGCTCATACGAAGGGGGTTGAACATAGAAACTAGGAGTGGTGAGATGTGCTCATTTTTTTTAAAAAGAGTTGGGTTGGAAATAGTTTTATGAAATAAATGTTTTGAAATAAGCCTTGAATAACAACATGAGAGTTTGCTCTTATGAAAAACCAGTTTGAGGAGGAAAAGAAATAGGACAATCAGCAACTGACCAACACACACAGTTTAGGAAACAAACAAAGTCAGGGATAGGGGAACTGGGGACAAATAAGTCACATAGTGGAAGCTCATTTGCACAAAAGTAGACCTCAGATTAGTATTACAGGACCTAAACAGTCATAGCATAGTTCATCACAGAGTATTCATGCTAGGATCCCAAATAGCATCAAATTGAGGGGTATAGAGACTAAGTATCAGGAGTGCATGCTTATAGTGTCAAGAGTCAGGGGTAAGGCAGAATCATAGTGAAACAGATGAGAAAGCAATAGACATGCTGAACTAAAGGGAAAGGGAGATCATATGGACATAGTAGATATGCTAAATTCATGGCAAGCAGCAGAACCACAAATAGAAGCATAAGAGGAACAAAAGGAATCGTGATACAAGCAGAAACATATTGTTTTGGGTGCTATAAACATAAACTGGAAAACATACCAGTTTTGAATAAAAGACTGAATGCAGAATGAACAGCAGTAATGTGAAGAACAACAGAGTAGTAGTGTGTAGATGCAACAGAACAAGAGAGCAGTAGAGCAATAACACAATGGAATCACCAAGCCTTGGCGTGCAGCCGACTGAGTTGCAAGTGACAACAAGAGAAGCAGGACAATATGTGTGTGTGTGTGGAGAGAGCTTAGAACAATATGTCTGTTTTCTTTTCTTTTTTTTTGTTACTGAAAGGATAAAAGTATATATGGTTTGAAACTATGTAGAAAATAAGGCACGGCTCATAGTTACACAGTAAATTATGGAATTATGTACCAATTATAATCACATCAGCATAAGTAGTCCCTTTAATTAAGGAGTTACTTCAAACGGTAATATGCAAGTAATAAATAAAGGAGGAAACCATGCAAAACTGAATATAGTATATAAGGAAACATTTTTTGTATCACACAAGTACAGAACATGTAATAGAGGCCAGGTTCAGTAAATTCTAATTAAGGAAAGAAATTAGGAGTCAACTGGTAACATAGTCGACCATAGAATGAGGCAAGAAAATATTTTAGTGGTTGAAATCAGTAAGGACATCATCACAAAAGATTGGTGAAAGGTATCAATTACAGGAAATTAGGGATTCAAACAAAACTAGAATTAGCTAAGGGAAATTAACACACATAGCAAACACATGATAGGAAAAAGGAATCAACTCGGAAACCCTAATAGGCACAGTAAGGTAAAAGAATCATATAAAGTGTAGGATTCAAACTATAACATGCTAAATGATTAAAGGAATCAACAGTAAAAACATAATATAAACGGGAGAAGCAAAGAAATAGAAACCCTGATGAACAGAATGGGATAAAATCACATAAACTCATAATATTTGTGGCAAACAAGCACACAGGCGGATTAAGGAAGCATAGTATCAAAGACAGACTCGGATACCCGGGATTAGGGCTAAGAAAATTAGGGTTTTGACATAATAACTTAAATGAAGATAAAAACATAAATAAACGTTTGAACATAGGGAAAATCGTAAGATAATACTAAAATCGAAAGGAAAAGCCATTTTAAAAAGGGGTTATGAAACCCTAGTTTGAAGACGAAGACTGTTCAAAGCAGAAAAGCTTTTTATTTCAAAGAAACGCATAGAAAATCTTAGTAATACCGTAGATTTAAGGCAGATCTAGAAGAAATTAAAAATATATAGGAGCTAGCGTTTCGAGGAACCCAAAGAAGTAGGAAAAACCTCAAATACGTCGTCGGCTTAAGCCGGAAAGGCTGTAGCTCTTACTAAGACGGCTCGGGGAGGCCGGAAAGTGGCATGAGGGGTCCTGAGAGGTGAGTGAACCGCTCCAGGTTCGCCTGAGGGATCTAGGGTATCATTGGACCGGTGCAAGGTGGAAAAATAGCCATGAGACGATGAGGAGCCATGGTTTCTAGTGAGAGAACCAGCCGGAGAAGATGACCGGACTCCATCGGAGGAGAGAAGCCAAAGGATGCTTATAGAGAGAACTAGAGAGTAACAGAGAGAGATAGAGAGAGAATGAGTGTTGAGAGAATGAGGGGTCGGAGGGGGTAGTGGTTGAGTTTAATTATGGTAACTTAGATCTGGACCGTTGATCTCATATGATCAACGGTTCAGATTGGGCCAGGTAGGAATGGGTTTGGGTTGGGTTGGAGAATGGGTTTTGGGTCAGGTGGGGGTTGGTTTAAAATTGGCTATAATTTAAATAAGGATGGTCTAAATGTTAAATGCCCTATTAAATAAGATAATCAATTAATTAAAAAAGCTTATAATTGGCAAAAATGAAATTGAGACCAAATAAATGAAATTAAGGCGATTGACTAATATATAAAAATATAAATGATCATTTATTGATTTTAAAATGGTAAAAATGTACATTTGTGCTATAATCGCAAAAACTGCTGAAATTAACTAAATAATGCCAATATTGGCTTATTTGTGAAATAATAAAATGCTAAGGGAATTAAATAGGATATAAATAACATCTTGAGCAACAAAATGACTTGAAGTAACATCATTTATGACTAATTATGGAATATAAAGTGTTAAATAAACAGGAAAATAAATTTATAAAAATACGAAAAATTATGGGAAAATACCAGTTACCGTAAAGAGTGATTTTGAAAGTATATATGCAAGTTTGAAAATAGTTTGAGGGAAAATTGGGTATGAACAGCTGCCTTCTTTACTCGGAAAGGATGAAAGAGTCGTCGGGTAAGGATATGATGGCAAATTTTGACCGGAGGGAGATAGTATGAAAGATTTAGGCCGCACCTTGGCTTCTGAGTTGCCTACATATCCCTGGTTGTACAGGAATCAGGCCGTATGTAGATTATGAGTCACCGGCGAAGTATACCAGTGAAGTCTTACAAGGACGGACTCAAGGTGCAAGGTGAGGTGAACAAAATGGCTTACGGGGTAGTTAGGAGAACTGGAGCGGTCCGCTCCTTCTTGGCTGGCTGTTCTTAGCCGGATTTCCTGCAAATGAATAACAAGCATAGATTGTGCATAATTTTGACATGATGCACATTCCCATTGGACTATGAATGTTGTCTTTGGACGGTTGAGGATAATGTCCTTAGACCATGATGTCATAGGCCATGAATCGCATGATGCGGGATTCACAGGCTATGAAATGATGATCTCGGGCCATGAGGATGGTGCCTTCGAACCATGACGCCTTTGAATAATTTTATGCAAAATGATAAAAAGAGAACCTCAGGCCATGACATGGTGTTCTCGAGCCATGAAGATGGTGCCTCCTAACGATGACGCCTTTGGATAAGTTGGCGATATTTCAGCCCATGAAGATCCAATAGTATGATGCTGACAAGATAGAGCTTAGTATTGCGAATTAAAGGGGCATAACTTAGCCCGAAAGGAAGCGAATGATAGAGATAGGGGTTACTTTTAAAAAGTAAGTAGAAGACAACATTTAGTCTCGGAAGGCAAAAAGGTAGACTTATGCAATATGCGGATGCAGATAGAGACATGGTTTAGTCTCGGAAGGCAGAAAGGTATCCTTTAGCAATATGCGGATGTAGATGGAGACAACGTTTATTCTCGGAAGGCAGAAAGGTAGCCTTATGCAATATGCAGATGCAGATGGAGACAGCGTTTAGTCTCGGTAGGCAAAAAGGTAGCCTTATGCAATATGCGGATGCAGATGGAGACATCATTTAGTCTCGGAAGGCAGAGAGGTAGCCTTATGCAATATGCGAGGAAGGATGACAGAAATTCTTAGCTGGCGTTAATTGCGGTAGAACATTGTGATAATGAAGCATCGTTTGTGCTGATAATAATTGTTGGCGTGTGCGATAAGTTTGAGGAACGATGTTTGTCCTTTGAGCGGATAATATGTTTTGGGGATTCTACATTTTGTGCCTACATCCAAAGAAAGATCGTGAGTTTTGTAAGGGGGAAGGTTACTTTGTATTCTCACTGGCTCTGCTCAGCTCGTTAGCTTGATCTGATGATACTGTCTGTATCAATTGTGTAGTGTTCGCTAAACAAGCTCTTCTGCTGCAGAATTTTTAGGGTCCTCCTCAAAGTTCTGCCCTAGTTTGCTGGGTGGATGCCTTTGAATGCTGCTCACGCGGCGATTGGCTGAACGTGTTTCAGAATTTTGAGGGTCCTCCTCAAAATTCATCCACAGATGGCTGGGTGAATGCTTGTGGACCGTTACTCGCTTCGGAATTTTGAGGGCCCTCCTCAAAATTCTGCCCCAGTTTCCAATTGCGAGGGAAAAATAGATTTTTATTGAATTGTGACCGAACCCATAGGACTGCCTACATATCCCCGCTTAAACGGGAATCAGGTCAGGCATAGTTGAAGTTACATCATTGAGAAGGCATAAAGATTACACATAGTAGCGCTTGACTGCATCTGAATTGATTGGCTTGGGCCAGACTTCTCCGTCCATTTCTGCGAGTATAAGTTCTCCACCTGTCAGCACTTTATGAACCATGTACGGACCTTACCATTTAGGATAGAACTTCCCCCTGGCTTCATCTTGATGCGGAAAGATTTTCTTCAGCACCAGCTGCCTTGGTGTGGACTGTCTCGGCTTGAAGGCTCTGGACATTCTGTTCTGACAGAGTTGACCATGACAGACTACATTTATTCTCTTTCCGTCTATGAGGTCTAGTTTCTCATAACGGCTCTTTACCTATTCTGTGTCTCTAAGCTCAGCTTCTTGTATAATTCTTAGAGATGGAATCTCAACTTCTGCAGGAATAACAGCCTCAGTACCATAAACTAACATATAGGGAGTTGCCCCTGTTGAGGTGCGAACTGTGGTGCGATATCCCAATAAGGAAATTGATAACTTCTCGTGCCGCTGCTTGTGCTTTCTATCATCTTTCTTAGTATCTTCTTGATGTTTTTTGAATCTTCCAGGTTTATGCTTTCAGTCTCGTCCAGGTTGGACTTAGGTCTGTTCTAAAAATTCTCAACTTCTTTGACGATCTCGTCATGTATGTCATCTTCTTTTGAGTCTACGTTTGTTTACTATGTTGTCTCGTTGCATGTCACAGTCATTGGTTGATTAAGACAGGTAATAGTAATGCCCGAGGCTCGTCGGGCTTTGGTTATCTTGATAGACCAGTTCTTGAGATATGTTCCCTTGATTACAGTCTGTATGGAAGGGCCTTCCTCCCCCTCCCCCTCCCCCT
>ML414430.1:109298-141436 GCA_005239525.1 Nicotiana knightiana | reverse complement strand
TCCTCCCCCTCCCCCTCGAGGACAACACAACAATCCATATCATCATTCTGTAGAAACAAGCTCCTCATTGCTGCAAGTGCTTCTTCTTCATCTGAACCGTAGATAGTGTCAGCTTGCTTGAAAGTCTGCTCAAGATGAGGTATCGGCTGCTCCAAAGGGTAATAGGGACTGCGCCAAGGTGGCGACCAGTCGTTGAATTCCTGCCAGGTGTACTCATACCCCAGACCGAAAGTGATGCCATGTTCCTTGAGCTTTATAGGCTTCGTGATCCCTTGGAGGTTTTTACCAAGCCCTTTGCCTGGCTCATATCCTCTCTAGTTCAAGATGCTCTCGATCTTGTTATCCCACCATTTACCCTTGTCGATGGCATTGACCCAGTCAATATGGTGGTAAGTTCCTCTGCCTATCTTCTTCTTCCCGTCAATCATCGAAATAGTTTGACGGCTATAAATAGGATTGCTACCATCGCCATGAATAATCACCTCTTGGTGGTTCCACTCGAATTTTACCTCCTGATATAGTGTTGATGCTACGGCCCCAGCGGCATGAATCCAGGGTCGTCCCAACAACAGGTTGTAGGATGCCGGAACATCTATCACCTGGAAATCCATTCCGAAGAAAGTTGGTCCCATCTGCAGACATAGACTAATCTCCCCCATGGTGGACCTCTGAGAACCGTCAAAATATTTCACACTGATCGCCCCATCCTTAATCTCATGTAGCCCTTTACCCTATTTCTTGAGTGTTATCAGCGGACAGATATTAAGACTGGAACCTCCATCGATCAAGATTCTTGTGATGAAATGATCCTCACACTACACGGTGATGCGCAGCGCTTTGTTTTGCCCCAATCCTTCAGGTGGTAGCTCATCCACATGAAAGGGATTTTATGACTCTCTAGTACTTGGCCTACCATGTTGGCCATTTCCCCACTAGTGATGTTGTTCGGCACATATGCTTCACTCAACACTTTCAACAAAGAATTTCTGTGTGTTTCGGAATTCTGCAGTAGAGAGAGGATGGATATTTGTGTCGGTGTCTTATTCAGCTAGTCGATGACTGAATACTCCTTCACCTGTATCTTTCTCCAAAGTTCATCGGAACCTGTTTTGATAAAGGGAGGCCGGTTGGCGGCCTGCTTGCTTGAGTCGGCCAGATGCTCAGGGGTGTAGACCCTACCAGTTCTCGCCATACCCTGTGCTGTGACAGCTTCCTCAGACCTGACCTTGATTTTCCTTCTTGCCTCGGTTTTGTAGTCCCAAGGAATAGCGTTTGAATAGAAGGGTGGGTGGTTGACATTGCCACCGGAATTGGTGCAGCCATTTTTATTTCGGGGTGGCAAGACTGCGACCTCGAACGAAGCTGGTGTAGTTGCTGGAGATACAAAGTCAACTTCGATTGGCACTGGTGATTTTGCAAGTGGCGCTGCTTCAAAACTCAAATGGCATAGATATATTCACCTCAGAGGCCTCAGATGGCTGAATCTGGACTATGATCGGTTTGAGAGTGACTACAAATTTCTTTCGGTCATCGCCTTCTGCGATCAACCCAATTTACCCCTCGATATCCGAATCATCTTCTATTTCAATCATATGGATACCTCTACCCTTATGGTCTGGCAGAGGATTGTCGCGAACGTTTGGAGCGAGGTATTTTGCCACAATAATCTTGTTGTCAATGAGAGCATGTACTTTGTCCTTCAGAGAACGGCATTCTTCGATGGTGTGTCCCATCATGCCGGAATGGTATGCACAGGATTTGTTTGGGTTAACCCACTTAGAGGGATTCTCAGGGGTGGCATCGGGGATAGTTGTAACATAACCAGCAGCTTTGAGTTTTTCATATAGCTGGTCAATGGGATCGGCTATGGTGGTATACTGCTTTGGAGGACGGCGATCAAAATTGGGACGAGGTCTAGGGAAGTTTTGGCGTGCAGGAGGGGATTGGTAATGAGATGGCTGGGAATTATAAGTGTGGTAGACAGAAGCAGGTTGTGGATATTTGGATGAAGTAGGTTGATATGTGGGTGGTGGAGCTGGGTAGGAAGGTGGTGGAGTTTGGTAATTTGGTGATGGATCTTGGTAATTTGATGAGGGGTGATATGTGATTGGAGGTGTCGGATAGGCTCGGTGCTTGAGTGGGGACTTGGTTCTTTGTGCAACCATAACGACTCTCACATCACTCTTCTTAGACACACCACCGGACTGTAGATCCTTGTTAGTGGCTTGCAAGGCTTCAAAATTTGTAACCATACCGCTTTTAATACCTTCTTCAATCCGCTCTCCCAATTTGACGATGCCAGAGAACTTGTGACCCTCAACCATCATTAATCGTTCCTAATATTGCGGGTCCTGAGCTCGGACAAAGAACTTTTTCATCTGTTCTTCTTCTAGAGAAGGTCTGACTTTAGCGGCTTCGGACCTCTAGCGAGTAACATTTTCGCGAAAGGTTTCTATAGGCTTCTTCTTCAAATTTTGAATGTAGAACACATCTGGTGCATTCTCTGTGTTGAATCTAAACCTGTCCATGAAATCAGACACCATGCTTACCTAGTTTGACAATTTCTTCGGGTCTTGGCTGATGTACCAAGACAGTGCATCTCCCTTCAAACTCCTCATGAACATCTTCATGCGGATTCTTTCATCCTTTCCCACGCCAACCAATTTGTCGCAACAGGTCCTCAGATGGACTCTTGGATCACCAGTACCGTCAAATATTTCGAAATTTAGAGGTTTGTACCCCTCGGGCAGTTCGACATCAGGTTGGATACAAAGGTCTTCATAATTAAACCCTTCAATTACTTTGGTCCCTTCAACACCCTGAACTCGGCTGGTCAGTTTCTTAAGCTCTTCGGCTAGGTTTCTGATAAGTAAATCCTTTTCGTTAGACTCGGATGCTTGTGGGATAGGCGGAGTGGAATGGGTCATGGTTTCCACATATATGTGATTGTTATAGGTGTGGAAATGGTCTTTTGTGGGGTTTTGAGGTTCTGGGATGAGCAGTGAGGTGTTATTTGAGGTGCGACAAGCATTGTACAGTGTCGAGAGAGTTTGGTTCTTTGGGGGAGTGGTGTGATGGTTTGGCTGTCTCGGGATATTTTTTGGACGTGTGGGTTTTGAACATTTGGAAGGTTGACGTCAGGGACGTTGAGGAAAATGACAAGCTGGCCAGATTCCGGACTTGATCTAGTTCTTCCTGAAACTTCGACAATTTTTGTTCAAGTGGAAACATGTTCTCATGCAGAACCTGAATACCTCGGCCATCATTGGCCTCTATCCGTTCAATCACATTCTCCTTTCTGATGTCGCTGGACTCTGTCATCTTACTTATGCCTTTGTCTTTGCCCTTAGGAAGACTAGGGGGAGGAGTAGGTGGAGGGCCCTTATGTTACAGCCCATATTTTCGTACATGAAAGTATGCCATAAATAAATTAATGGAAGCTCAAAAATGTGATGTTACATCCCGCATTTTTTAACGTTAAATTTTTGTCGTAAGCTAATCGACGTAAGATTGGGAATTATATTATATTTATAAGCAGTATGCTATTTTAAACACGTGATGAGTAAATTCGTGATGGAGAGAGGATAAGCAAATCGAAGGAAATGAGTTTCGTCAAAGTTTGACAATTTGAGATAAAATACGGTCCAAACTATAATATCACGTATTTATGGATTAGTGTCATACAACGTACCGCATGACTATGATTATATGGTGTATAAAGTATATTAAAAGTGAGTAATATTATAAGTAGTTTGAGATAATTTTTAATTATATGGATAATTGGGTAATTAATATTTTTTTATGGAAGATTAACTAATTAATCATAAATCTTGATGAGCCTAAACCCTCTTTACACGTGGAAGCCAATCACTGAATATTAATGACTCTTTAAGTCATTATGATAAGGTGGCAGCATTTAGCATTTATTGGATATGAATAAAAATTGGGTGCTCTGAGAATGCTCTATTGGGGGATTCCATTATCAGGTAGGTAATTCCCAAATTGGGAACAAAGACGGCACTTCAAAGGTCTAGGATCTAGAATTTATAATATATCCCTTCTCAATTACACATCCCTGGCACCTTTTGCAATAAAGCTTGAGACCCTCTTTTGTAAGTTAAAGGAAGTTGAGTAGAATTACTTGTTAGTGGAACAATTATTTTGCTCTTAGGAATTCGTTATTCATAGACCAATTGTTACTACAACTTTATAATTTCAACCTCAACATTTTTAGAGTGTATAATGAGACCCTTTACAATGATTAGTGAATTCCAGTACTCGCCTACTACCCCCAGAAAAGGATATGACTACAACTTACGGATGGAGCTTCAAAGATCATGATCAAATTCACAAAGTGATCATAAGGATTTTTCATACAAAAATTCATACAAGATTTCATAAGGTAATAGCAATAGGATTTTTCGATTCTAAGGGAGTACGATGCAATATTCCTCAAGAATATCATACAAATTTTTCCCTACTTCGATCTGCTGTTATGTGATTTGTCGCAATTGATGTGTGTTAGAGGGATTGTCAAAATAATTGGTTTAGGTATGTTAAGGCTATCCCATCTTTCTTTTGGAATGGTCCAAATTATACAGAAGAAACGAGAAAACTCATGGTTTCCATAAATTACTCTATCCATAGAAATACTAGGGATGTCTATATTCTTGATTCCCCATGTGAACTATTATTATATATTGTTCATGGGTCTCGAAAATACGTATGTTGGTAAACTTTATTTCACGATATTAATCAGAGGCATAATGGCCTTATGATGTACAGAGAGATTTTATTGACATATTTCATATGCATTTCATGCATTTACATATGCACATTGACCCATGATCAGATGGCATTATATACGCGTATATATGTAAATATATGTATATGGGATATGGGAAAAGGGTACGGCGTTATATACGCACCACCACCTGATCAGCTGGTATATGATGATGATGTTGCCCACAATGTCTGAAATATGGTTCAAACGGCGTTATATACGCCTATATATGTATATATATTCAAACAGTGTTATATACGCGTATATATGTGTATATATATATATATATATATATATATATATATACACATATATATATATACATATATATATATATATGTATATGGGATATGGAAAAGGTTATGGCGTTATATACGCACCACCACCTGATCAGCTGGTATACGATGATGATTTTGCCCTAAGTGGACGATATGATATGATGGGATGCCTTAAGAAGCTGATGATGTTATGAAACATGTACCTATGCACGACATGACATTCATATGCATATGCATGACGCTAAAAGTAATTTATGATTTACAAAGTTATTCAGACTTATAGGTTGAGTCATGTACTCTATATGTCATCCATGTCTCTTATGTATTTATTTATGTGCCTTATATACTCGGTACATTATTCGTACTGACGTCCCTTTTGCCTGGGGATGCTGCATTTCATGCCCGCAGATCCCGATGGACAGGTCGAGAGCCCTCCAAATAGGCTATCAGCTCAGCGGAAGATGTTGGTGCACTCAATTCGCTTCAGAGTTACTTGTTTGGTTAGTATGATTTAGACGTGTATTGTTTGGTATGGCGGGACTCTGTCCCGACCTTAACGACATTTATGTACTCTTAAAGGCTTGTAGACATATGTAGTGTACGTGAAAGATTGTACGACCTTGTCAGCCTATGTTTTGAGTTTATAAATGATTATGTTGGCCTATTAGGATCGTATGTTACATATATATGATGATGTAATAAGAAAGATACGTTACATTGGTGCTCGATTGAGTAAGGTACCGGGTGCCTGTCGTGGCCCATCGGTTTGGGTCGTGACACCTTGGATCTGGTGCGATAGGCTGATGATGCCAGAATGTACGAACTAACCTTTGGGGGGGGAGTAAGAAAAAATAAAAACAAAAGGTAACCAAGTCAGTGAGGATTATGAAAAGAGTATTGCAGTATTTAAACACATAATGCGGAAATGAAAGTGTGTCCTAAGATGGGGACCTCTTTGTGCCTGAGGTAGGCCTAGCGACAAATTGATTTGGAGAACTTAACTGCTAAATGCCTCATTTCATTGATAATAAAATAGACGAATCCCGAAACGACAGACGAAAAATAAAAATCACTAATGGCCATTGGCCTTATTACATTGATAGAAAAATAAAGACATTCTTATCTACTTGGTCCTAGAAGGACCTTCCCCAAATTCGGCATTCCTGCTTTCTTCTAGCAGCTTTCCCAGCTCGTGAATCCCCAGCAGCAGGTAAGTTCTGGCTAGATATCCCCATACAGCTCTCTCAACCTTTTGACAATTTTCAACCCTTTTGATGAACTTTTCTTCCAAATAGATTATACCTCGTTCCAAATATCCCACCCTTTTGTTGGCGCTAATAGCCATGTCCTTCCATTCCTCGATCAGTCTTTTGTTGGACTCATGTATCTTGTGGTGATCATCCTCATTTTCCCGGATCCTTTTACATAACTGGTTTAACTTGACTTGTGCTTCAGCCCTTTCATCTCCAACCCTGTGACCTCGGATGTACCCTGGCTTGCTCTGACCACCCAGATCTTCTTCTAACCAACCCAGATAGAAAAGGGCATAACCGGCATGATATCTGTCCGGCTCGATTGTGTCTTTCCCAAGTATAACCTTGCAGTGCCATTGTGCTGAGCTTGGAACTTGTGAGGACTATCATTATTTTGAAAGTCGGCTCGGAGATGGCTCATCATCTCGACCCTAGGGATGACTTATTTCCTTCGTTCCTGCCTCATAACTCGAAGAGGGACGTAATGGTATGCCCTCCTTAGACCAATCAATACCAAAAATGATGCGTCTCGGGATCGAATGATGAACTAATCTGTTGGAAACCATTCAAACATCCACTGAACCCGTTCTTCAGTCAGGTTATCAAAGAGCTCGACCCATCCTTCAGCATCCTCAGGTTAAGCGAACATGTCAGGGATATAGTTCATTCGCTTCGGGTGATGAAAAGCGATGTGGTCATCCCACATTCGGGGGTGAAGATGCTTTTTGGCACAATGCTAAAATACTGCCCATTTAACCCTTCCATTACGGTCTTAGTTACCATGGCTACCCTCGTATGTATTCTTTCTTTCTTCATCGGGAACACGATCAATCCCAAAAAGCATAACATAAACACGAACACTCAGCGATTGACGTGTCCTAGAGAGGTGATAGCAAACTCGTCATGGTAGGTACGGTATGATTTTCTGTAGCCATACTGTTCGTACAGGTAATCAAAAGGAATGTACAAATCCTCCAGACATACCAATTCCGCATCCTTTTTCATATCCATCATTTTGAGTAAACTTCTGCCTATACAGTTCTCAGGCATCACCAACCCCGGAGTTTCCCATACCAGGTTAGCCAACCCTCTTATCTCTTCTATCAACGATTCCATTTCGATGTTCCCAAAGCAGAACACAGATCTTTCGTGATCCCAGAATAGGGTAGCAGCCTCCAATATCATTTTGTTAGGCTAGATATCTATAAGAGATGGTAGATTACCCAAGTGTTTCCTGATGATAGATTTGTCGCTAGAGTGTAGATCCTCCCACGAACTCAGCAATTTTGGGTGGATGTTGGAGACCATGCCGAATCTGGGGACTTCGTGCCTCATTTATTCTGTAAAACAAATAGGTTAGACCCTTACCCCCACCAGACTCAACTATTTATCGTCAATAATCAGCAGGAAGCATTTAGTTCTCCAAATAAATGCACAGAACGTGAGGGCGTCTGTTTGGGTTCAGGGAAACCCGGTGGACTTTTGGATAAGGCTACCTTAAAAGCTATCGTGCAGACAACACTTTAGCTTTGCTAGGTTTGACCATGATGCATGTAACAGTTCGACAGAGTAAGGTTTCTATGGGGTTTTAGACTGGTACCCTTGAGCGGACAACTCAAAGGGGAAAGGCACAGAACTGTCGACTGCACCGCTGATCAACTGCTTTTACCACTAATAAGCCTTTCTCGAATTTAGGGGGTGATAATATAGGAATGGCGCAACCACTCATCAAGTGTTGCTATAGCATTTTGTTTGGCACGAGTGGAGTATGAATTTTGAGCATGATTTATGCAATAAGTATTAAAACATGTTGTCACGTATTTTGCATGGTAAAGAAAGTGGTAAGAACATGCCAGTTACGTTTGGAACTAAATACACGAAGTAAACAATTAATTACATGCAACGGGAATGGGAAAGGGTGCAACTGTTTAAAATAAAGGCATAAATTAACGAAACAAATCGAAATGGTAAAAGCCCATAATCCCCAGCGGAGTCGCCATGTTGTCGCGCCCTCCTTCTTCCTCGCGGAGATCGGGCTCGTGACATTGGTTGGGACAACTCATTCCTTTTGGAAAATGGGGTTTGCTTATTTTGAAGAGTCGCCACCTAACAATTTTAACGGTGCATTAGGGCACCTAAGGGGTTCAATTATAACTACCTTACTAACCAGACACTTGGGTAAGGGCTTGAAATTATCCTAAAGGGAAGGTGTTAGGCACCCCTCAGGATCCACACGTGTGGTTCCCGGCCGAATGGTTTCGTGAATTTGGTGTAGATAGCAAATAACAAATAAAGGCTCAAATAATAGAGGATTTAAGTCTTAAACATGCAGATGTTTGAAAATGGTAAAGGAGATTAGACTTTGGAAAGGATTACGAGCTAAGTATACATAAGGTGTCCTAGGTTTATAATAATATGGATCACATCAATGCAATACCAGGTAATCACTCCTCGAAGAGGGGCTACATGTGGTATTAACGCACCGGTCATCATATCCATATTCTACCCTTCCCACCCCGTAAAGGTAATTAAAACGTGTGTCGGTCATGAAACTTATTGTGTGCTATTACCCGTCCCATCCTATCAGTCCTGGAGGAAGTTAGGGACTACTATTCCTAGAGGGTGGGTACTAGGCTGAACCCCTAGGTTTAAGGGGCAAAATTCTAAACGACAAACAAAACAATTAGGACTGTAAATACAGGGAAACATATAAAGGCAGATATGAGGCTCACATATTCCTCCACAAATTATACACATAAATAGCACGACTAAAACACAAGTAAAGTCTTTAGCTTGAGGACCTAAAGCATGATATCTAGGCGAGAATACGTTAATGAGGCAGTGTTTTTACTGAGTTTCAGAGAAGGATTTCTACCAGATTCAGATTATCGATCTTGACTTATTATTTACCAAACAGCACACAAAAAAAGGTAGATATCAAGTTTTAATAACTTTAATTCCTAAGGCTTGCCTAGGAGTATTAATCCGCTCCAGTTACACTGTTTTAGCTTTTTCAGAAAATAGTAGTTAGACAATGATGAATCTGTTTTTAACCAAGATAAAGGGGTGAGTATATAAACGAGTATGAATGCAGGTCCTACAAAATATGGTATCTAAATGCAGGCAGGGAGTAGAGTATGCAAACATATACATGTTGTTCTAGATGCATGAGAGCTTTCAGTATTAGAATCTATTTCTTAGCGAGAACATACGGAGACGTAATTCCTTGTTAAGTCACTGAAACGTAATACATGATTTCTAGGTGTTCATAGCAGCTATTTATTTTAACACATGATTTTGGAATAAATAACATGAGCATGCTGAGAATGAAATCCTAGGGGGACATGATTTCTAAGATGCAAGATTTGCCAATAATTAGTTATTAAGCCTAAAACGGGATTTCTAGATGAAGTAATTGCGAGAATGGTGAAACACTAATATAATGACAACCATTTTTTTGTTGTATCCAACTATAAACATGATTTTAAGTGGATATAAGTATGATGAGATGCTGACATGAATGGACCTAAGTATCGTGATATCTAATGCATGTATGACAGGTATTCCTAAGCATGGTGGCTATTGCGCATATATGAAAGCAAACTATAGGCATGGTTTCTACCCGTATCTATACTAAGCATGCATACCCCACCCATTTCACTATCCGGCCCAGAATCATTTTTTACAATTAATTATTACAGACCAGCATTGCACAAATTTCATAAGTAAATAAGGAAATTAAGAAGTTACACTATAGGGAGCCTAACAATAAGCCCAAATCCTCAGATCCAACAATGCCATATGCCATGACCTTTTATAACACAGGTGTGTCAGAGTTTCTAAGGACCTCAAAGGATCCCAGACAGTGCTCGCACCCAGGTACCCTAGCAAGCAATGAGTAAGTGTAGTGTGGGAATTCCAGCCTTGTGTGTCAGAGTTCAATGGGTACTCAAATGGTCCCCAAGGCAGTGCTCATACGAAGGGGGATGAACTTAGAAACTAGGAGTGGTGAGATGTGCTCATTTTCTTAAAAAGAGTTGGGTTGGAAATATTTTTCTGAAATAAATGTTTTGAAATAAGCCTTGAATAACAGCATGAGAGTTTGCTCTTATGAAAAACCAGTTTAAGGAGGAAAAGAAAAAGGACAATCAGCAACTGACCAACACACACAGTTTAGGAAACAAACACAGTCAGTGATAGGGGAACTGGGGAAAAATAAGTCACAGAATGGAAGCAGATTTGCACATAAGTAGACCTTAGAGTAGTATTATAAGACCTAAACAGTCATAGCATAGTTCATCACAGAGTATTCATGCTAGGATCCCAAATAGCATCAAAATTAGGGGTATAGCAACTACGTATCAAGAGTATATGCTTATAGTGTCAGGAGTCAGGGGTATGGAAGAATCATAGTGAAATAGATGAGAAAGCAATAGACATGTTGAACTAAAGGGAAAGGGAGATCATATGGACATAGTAGATAGGCTAAATGCAAGGCAAGTAGCAGAACCACAAATAGTAGCATAAGAGGAATAAAAGGAATCGTAATACAAACAGAAACATATTATTTTGGGTGCTATAAACATAAACTGGAAAACATACCAGTTTTGAATGAAAGACTGAATGCAGAATGAAGAGTAGTAATGTGAAGAACAGTTGAGTAGTAGTGTGTAGATGCAACAGGACAGGAGAGCAGAAGAGAAATAGCACAATAGAATCACTTAGTTTTGGCTTGCAGCCGACTGAGTTGCAAGTGACAACAAGAGAAGCAGGACAGTATGTGTGTGTGTGTCTAGAGAGAGCTTAGAACAGTATGTCTGTTTTCTTTTTCTATTTTTTTGTTAGTAAAAGGCTAGAAGTATATATGGATTGAAACGGTGTAGAAAATAAGGCAGGAGTCATAGTTACGCAATAAATTATGGAATTATGTACCAATTATAATCATATCAGCTTAAGTAGTCCCTTTAATTAAGGAGTTACTTCAAACGATAATATGCAAGTAATAAATAACGGAGGAAATCATGCAAAACTTAATATAGTATATAAGGAAACAGTTTTGGTATCACACAAGTACAGAACATGTAATAGAGGCCAGTTTCAGTAAATTCTAATTAAGAAAAGTAATTAGGAGTCAGCTGGTAACATAGTCGACCATAGAATAAGGCAAGAAAATATTTTAGTGGTTGAAATCAGTAAGGAAATCTTCACAAAAGATTGGTGAAAGGTATCAATTACAGTAAATTAGCGAGTCAAATAAAACTAGCATTAGCTAAAGGAAATTAACACAGATAGCAAACACATGATAGGAAAAAGGAATCAACTCGGAAACCCTAATAGGCACAGTAAGGTAAAAGAATCATATAAAGTCTATGATCAAACTATAACATGCTAAATGATTAAAGGAATCAACAGAACAAACATAATATAAACGAGAGTAGCAAAGAACCAGAAACCCTGATGAACAGAATGGGATAAAATCACATAAACTTAGAATATTTATGAGAAACAAGCACACAAGCGGATTAAGCAAGCATATTATCAAAGACATATTCGGATACCAGGGATTAGGGCTAAGAAAACTAGGGTTTTGACATAATAACTCAGATGAAGATAAAAACTTAAATAAACGTTTGAACATAGTGAAAATCGTAAGATAATACTAAAATTGGAAGGAAAAGCCATTTTAAAAAGGGGTTATGAAACCCTAGTTTGAAGACGAAGACTGTTCAAAGTAGAAAAGCTTTTTATTTCAAAGAAACGCGTAGAAAAGCTTAGTAATACAGTAGATCTAAGGCAGATCTAGAAGAAATTAAAAATATATAGTAGTTAGCGTTTCGAGAAACCCAGAGAAGTACGAAAAACCTCAAAGACGTCGCCGTCTTAAGCCGGAAAGGCTGTAGCTCTTACTCAAACGACCCGGGGAGGCCAGAAAGTGGCATGAGGGGTCCTGAGAGGTGAGTGAACCGCTCCAGGTTTGCCTGAGGGCTCTAGGGTATCACTGGACCGGGGCAAGGTGGACAAATAGCCATGAGACAATGAGGAGCCATGGTTTATGGTGAGAGAACCAGCCGGAAAAGATGACCGGACTCCATCGGAGGAGAGAAGCCAAAGGAGGATTTTAGAGAGAACTACAGAGTAATAGAGAGATATAGAGAGAGAATGAGGGGTCGGAGGGTGTAGTGGTTGAGTTTAATTATGGTAACTTAGATCTGGACCGTTGATCTCATATGATCAACGGTTCAGATCGGGCGTATGGTTGGGCCGGGTAGGGATGGGTTTGGGTTGGGTTGGAGAATGGGTTTTGGGTCAGGTGGGGGTTGGTTTAAAATTGGCTATAATTTAAATAAGAATGGGCTAAAGGTTAAATGCCCCATTAAATAAGATAATCCATTAATTAAAATAGCTAATAATTGTAAAAATGAAATTGAGTCCAAATAAACGAAATTAAGGTGATTGACTAATATATAAAAAGATAAATGATCATTTATTGATTTTAAAATGGTAAAAATGTACATTTGTGCTATAATCGCAAACCTGCTGAAATTAACTAAATAATGCCAATATTGGCTAATTTGTGAAATAATAAAATTCTAAGGGAATTAAATAGGATATAAATAACATATTGAGAAAGAAAATGGCTTGAAATAACATCATTTATGAATAATTATGGAATATAAAGTGTTAAATAAACAGGAAAATAATTTGATAAAAATACGAAAAATTGTGGGAAAATACCAGTTACCGTAAAAAGTGATTTTGAATGTATATATGCAAGTTTGAAAATAGTTTGAGGAAAAATTGGGTATCAACAGTACCAACTCCCCCATAGCATCAACATCATTTGACCCAGTACCCACAAACTACCACCTACCACACTCCTCAAAATGCACCACACCCTACTCATGATCCCCAAAACTCAACCAATGATCACCACTACACCCAGATCCCTATTGTCCACCAAAGTAACACCATATACGTGGAAACCTTACCCCACACTTCAACACAAACCCTGTATACACCAGAATCTGCTAAGAAGGACCTGCTCATCAAGAAGATGGAGAAAGAACTTAAGAAGCTTACAAGTCGAGTCCTAGGTGTTGAAGGTGGTAAAGGTATCGAAGGTTTGAACTATGAGTATTTATGTATTCAATCAAACGTAGAACTTTCGGAGGGTTACAAACCTCCTATGTTCGAAATGTTCGACAGAACAGGTGATCCAAAGGTACATATGAGGACGTATTGCGACAAGCTTGTAGGGGTTGGTAAAGATGAAACAATCTGCATGAAGCTGTTGATGAGGATCCTCACTGGAGACGCCCTATCCTGGTACATCAGTCAAAATCCAAATAAGTGGATCAATTGGTTAGGTATGACGTCATATTTTATGGGTCGGTTCAGGTTCAATACAGAGAATGCACCAGACATCTTCTATATTCAAAATCATAAGAAGAAGCCAACATAAACTTTCTACGAGTATGCTACTCGGTGGAGATCAGAAGCTGCAAAAGTAAGGCTAGCACTGGAAGAGGAGTAAATGAACAAATTCTTTATCCCAGGACCCGTAATATTATGAGAGGTTGATGGTTATTAAAAACCATAAATTTTCCGACATCATCAAATTGGGAGAAAGAATAGAAGAGGGAATTGAAAGCGGGATTGTAACGAATTTTGAGGCACTACAGGCTACAAACATAGCCTTGCAGTCAGGGGGCATGTGCAAAAATAAGGAAGTAGGGGCTGTGATGCTAGCCCAAGGTCCGAAGTCTCCTCTCATATACCAAACACCTCCACCCGCATATCAAACTTCACCTCCCAGATATCAACAACCTGCCACCACTTACCATACTTACAACACTCAGCCACCATATTACCACTCAGCACCAGCCACCCAAAATTTCCAACAACCAAGGCCAAATTTTGATCGTAGATCGCCCAGACAATACACTCATATTGCCGAACCCTACGACTAGGTTTATGAGAGATTGAAAGTTTCCGGATATGTCACTCCCATTCTCGTTGTTGCCATGGAAAATTCCTCTCAGTGGATCAATCCAAATAAGACATGTGCCTATCATTCGGACATGAAGGGTCACACTATTGATGAATTTCACACTCTGAAAGACAAGATAGACATTTATTGACACCAAGGTTATACAGGCAAAGGAGGCTACACCTGATGTCCGCAACAATCCCCTCCCATATCATAGGGGTGAGGGGCTAAATAAGATAGAAACCGATGAAGAATGGGATCTGGAAGGGTCAATTGGTCTCATTCGATAAGGGGACAATCCTAAAAAACCTACAGTCAGTCTCACACTGTGGTGCAAATACATTTACCGCTTCAAGTTGAGGTAGCCGCACCAACTCCATTCGAGGTTGAATTAACAATGCCCTTAGCCACGCCAGCTCCATTTGAAGTAGAAGTAACCACACCATTCACCATAACGGTAGCACTCACACCATCCTTTAAGTCCAATGTTGTAACCTGGGACTATAGTGCAGAAGAAAGAAGGAAAGGAAAGGGAAAACTGGAAGAAACTGGTGCAGCACAAGGTATGACCAGAACTGGTAGGGTTTACACGCTTGAGCATTTGGGGGGAACAAGTAAAGAAGTCGTTTCTAAGAAGCCTATCATTGAAACCAGCCCGGATGATCTTTGGGGAAAGTGCGAGAAAGGGAGTATTATGTTGATCATTTGAACAAAACCCCAGCTCAGATAACCATTATATCGCTACTAAAGAATTATGAAGCACATAGGAATGCATTGATGAAAGTATTTAACGAGGCTTATGTACCCAACAACATAACTAGTGGAGAAATGGCCAATATGGTAGGACAAGTCTTGGAAAGCAATAAGATCACTTTCCACGAAGATGAATTGTCGCCGGAAGGATTAAGCCACAACAGGGCACTGCATATCACAGTACAGTGCGAAGACAAATTCATTGCCAGGATATTGATAGACGGGGTTCAAGTCTCAACATATGTTTTTTGACTACCTTGAAGAGATTGGGTAAAGGTATGCATGAAATACAGGCAGGAAATATGAACGTGAAAGCATTCGATGGGTCTCAAAGGGCCACGATCGGAGAACCAACCTCTATTCATAAATGGGCCCAACCTAGTTTGATGTTGAATTCCAAGTGCTCGACATATCCCCCTCGTACAATATGTTGTTGGGACGACCTTGGATACACGTCACTGGAGCTGGAGCTGGAGCGTCCACTCTGTATCAGGCTGTGAAGTTCGAATGGAACCATCAGGAGGTGATCATTCATGGAGACGGGAGTAACCCAATTTACACAAATCAGACTGTTCTGATCGTTGAGAATAGAAAGAAGTTGGGTGGAAAGACTTACCATCACATTGAGCACGTCAATGCAATTGAAATAGACAAATGGTGGAGTAGCAAAATAGAGAGCGTATTGGCATGGGAAGGATATGAACCTGGTAAAGGGCTCGAAAAGAATCTCCAGGGTATTGCCAAACCAATACAATTAAAGTGTCAGGGCACAAACTTCGGACATGGATATCAGTATACCTGGCACGAATATCAAAATTGGTCGCCAACATGGAGCAGTCCTTATAACCCTCTTGAGAAATCGATACCACATTTGAGCCAATCCTTCCATCATCCGATATGATGTGGGGATTTGAAGAAGATGAAATTCTAGCATGTTTGAGGAATCTGTTCTTGGAAGATGAAGATATGGACTGCAACATAATAGTTGAGGAGGAGGAGGAGGAGGAAGGTCTCATCATCCAGACAGTGGAGAAGGGAGTTGTTCTCAGAAACTAGACTGCCACACCATCAAGGGCCCGCCGAGTTCCAATGTAGCCTTCCTGCTAGCATCTACCTTGAAAACAATTTTTATGAGCATTTACAAACATTTTTAGTATTTTGTTACCTTTGCTTAGAAAGAATTCTTTGAACCATTAAAAATCATTTTTTTTTGAAATTTTTGTACTTATTAATGGTTTCCTATTTTATTATTTATTACTATCCTCTACATTTTTCTCTCTACAACATTAATATTACTTATCTTGATGAATCAACAACTGTGACATGTAATGAGACAACACAACATAAGGATGGTGACTCATAGGAAATAGAAGAAGAGGATATAATACCTGAGAAAATTGTCAGAGAAGTAGAGAATTTTGAGAACAAGCCTAAGTCCAATCTAGACAAAACCGAGATAGTTAACTTGGGAGATTCCGAAAAAGTCAAAGAAACTCCCATAAGCATTCACTTGTCACCATCAGATAAGGAAGAATATACCCGTTTCCTGAAAGAATATGAGGATATTTTCGCATGGTCTAATGATTATATGACTGGTTTGAGCATATCTATAGTGGCTCATAAACTACCTACCAACCCAATGTGTCCGCCGGTAAAGCAGAAGCTCATAAATTTCAAGCCACATATGAGTTTGAAAATCAAAGAAGAAGTCATCAAGCAGATCAAAGCTAAGGTTTTCAAAGTAGTTGAATATCCAACATGGTTGGCTAACATCGTGCCAGCTTGAAGAAGGATGGGAAAGTCAAAGTATGCGTCGATTATCGGGACTTAAACAGAGCAAGTCCCAAAGATGATTTTCCATTACCCAACATACACATATTGATCGACAATTGGGCTAAGCATGAACTCCAATGCTTTTTGGATTTCTTCGCGGGATATCGACATAACTGGATGGATGAAGAAGATGCCGAGAAAATAGATTTTATTACACCATGGGGGTGTACTCCTATAAAATGATGATGATTGGTATGAAGAATGATGGTTCTTCCTATATGAGAGTCATGATAGCTATTTTCCACTCCATGATACACAAGGAGATATAGGTATATGTGGACGACGTCATCATCAAATCCAAGAAGGGTAAAAATCACATAGCAGACTTGAGGAAATTCTTTGATCCGCTTCGAAGGTCTAATTTGAAATTGAATACCGCAAAATGTGCCTTTGGAGTCCCTGCTGGAAAGTTGTTAAGATTCATCATCAGCCGTCGAGGAATAGAGCTAGATCCTTCAAAGGTCAAGGCTATCTAGGATTTTCCACCCCCAAAGAACAAGAAAGATGTGATGAGTTTCTTGGGGCGTCTCAATTATATCAGCCGCTTCATAGCACAATCGACCGTGATCTGTGAGCCAATTTTAAAAATTTTAAAGAAAGATGCCTCACCAAGTTGGACTGAAGACTGCCAGAAAGCTTTCGACAAAATCAAGGAATTTGTTTCCACACCGGCAGTCCTGGTCCCGTCGGAACCCTGTAGCTTCTCTATCTGTCCGTACTAGATGGGGCTTTCGGTTGTATCTTGGGACAACACGATGAGATGGGGAAAAAAGAACAAGCCATATGCTACCTGAGTAAGAAGTTCACACCCAACAAAGCACGATACTCTTTTCTGGAACGCACCTGCTATGCTCTGATATAGATAGCTCAGAAATTGAGGCACTACTTCTGCACCTATACCACTTATCTCATATCAAGAATGGATCCTCTGAAGTACATTTTCCAGAAACCCATGCCTACAGGGAAGCTGGCAAAATGGTAGATATTGTTGAGTGAGTTTGACATCGTCATGTGACTCAGAAGGCAGTTAAGGGGCAAGCATTAGCAGATCATCTTGTAGAAAATCCTGTCGGAGGAGAATACGAACCACTAAAAATGTATTTTCTCGATGAAGAAATATCAATTGTAGGAGAAGATATCGCCAAAGCCTATCATCTCAGACGCAATCAAAAGATACTATGTTTAGAATGTTTGCATTTCTTCATCTAATTTAATTGAACTACACTTGACTTGATTCCCGTTTAAGAGAGGAAACGTAAGCAGCTATGTGGGTTCGGTCACAATTCAATTAAATTTTCATTTTCCCCACAATCAGAAACCGGGGCAGAATTTTGAGAAGGACCCTAAAAATTCCAGAGCGAGTCCAGCCAACTTCGTCATATGCAGAACAGTCATGGAATCGCCTAATAAACTAGGGCCTCCTCAAAATTCTAATGCAAGAAAGTCGCAATGTCTCTAAAGTGTCACAGTCATTGGATTATCTAATTTACTTGATATTGCATGCTATTGTATTTGAAATAACTACATTCACCATATGCACGCATATTTTTTGAAAACATTATTTGATGAAACATCTAGATACTACCCATGGTAATTTAAGCAGGATTTCAATACAGAGCAAAGCAAACCCAGCAAGCGGAGGCACGAACCAAACTTGCCCGTGAAACTCATAATTTTCCTTTGGATGCAGGAACAAGAAATATTCGCAAATACGTGCATACCTCAGAATCACTACCTTCATAACGATAAATATGCCCAGCGCAAACATATCTCCAGCTAGGAAATACTCTACTATTACTTACAATCTGTTCATTGCATGAGACTAATCATTGTCTCCATTTTTGCATGAGGCTAAGCCCTGCCTCCTTTATTTCATACGGCTAAGAACTTCCTTTCCTTGCATGAGACTAAGCATTGTCTCTATTTTGCATGAGGCTAGCACCCGCCTCCTTAATTGCATAAGGCTAAGCACTGCCTTCCCCTGCATAAGACTAAGCATTGTCTCCATTTTTGCATGAGGCTAAGCCTTTCCTCCTTAATTGCATAAGGCTCAGCACTGCCTTCCCCTGCATGAGACTAATCATTGTCTCCATTTTTTCATGAGGCTAAGCCCTGCCTTCTTAATTGCATAAGGCTAAACACTTCCTTCCCATGCATGAGACTAAGCATTGTCTCCATTTTTGCATGAGGCTAAGCCGTGCCTCTTTGCCTCCTTAATTGCATAAGGCTAAGCATTATGCAATTAACAAAGCTATGTCTCGGGGCTAAGCTCCCCCCCATCTTGCACAAAACTAAGCTATGTCTTGTTTTACTTCGCATAACCAAGCATCATGTATTTGCATCTCATGGGCTAAGATATCGCCATTTTGTCTGAATGTGTCATAATTCGAAGGCATCATCCTCATAGCCGGAAGACACCATGACATGGCATGAGGATCTCTCAATATCGCACTTCATTATTCAAAGGAGTCATAGTTCAGAGGCACCATTTTCATGGCCCAATAACATCATTTCATGGCCTGCGAATCCCTTATCACACAATTCATTGCCCAGAACATCATGGTCTAAGGACATCATCCCCATCGTCCAAAGACAGCTTTCATGGTCCAAAGGGAATATGCATCATCTTTAAATTATCGCAATATACACCTACATGTATTGTGTTTAAGTTTTGCAGGTGATCCAGGAAGTAACCGTTCTCCTGACAGGAGCAATCTTTGCTCCAGTTGCTGCTCAAAATTCGCATCCTGAAATTATTTCAAGCGTAACCAACCACTGTTCCTTACCCATTTCCATCTGATAACCATTTAAATATCCATAACCGTTCCAAGGTACATCCATTCAATATTTTCCTACAACAACTCCATCGGCTTATTTCACCGTTGGATCCAGAACTACACACGACCTGATTCCCATAAAACCAGGGATATGTAGGAATCTCAGAAACCAGAGATCATACTATACTTTTCCAAATAACTCCATTCGGTCAAAATCAATCGTCATTTCTTTACCCGATAACTTTTTCATCATTCCCGGGTAAAGAAGGGCAGTTATTGATACCCAATTTTTCTCTCATATTTTTGTAAATCTATATATATAATTTCAAAATAGTACTTTTTTCATCATCATTTAGTTTATAAGCATATACAAGTATTTTTCATAATTTTCCATAATTTTTAAATACTTTAAATCGATAATTCCTGCATTTGATTATCAAAATATCCAGTAATTATCCTTCAAATTATTTTTATGATGATTTAATCATCTAAACTTATCATTTACACCAACATGATGTTTTAAATACTTTTAGTGCATTTTTTATAATTACATTTATATTTTTTGGGTTAATTGCACGTTTTTGCAATAATAGCCCATACTAATGTATATTACATTATTTATGTGAAAAATGATTTTTTATATTTTTATAATTCTAAGTAATTATTTTTAATCATTTTAGTACACAAGTAATATTTTTTTATATATTAATTACTTTTAAAAATTATTTTTTATTAAATGTTGGGTATTTAAAAACTAGCCTTCCTAAAACCTATTTTTCGGTCCAATTACTGGCCCAAAAGCGAACACCCTAGCCCAAATAACGCGCATTCCAAATCAATTAACACAACCCTCAACATGGTCAGTACCTATTTATTTTAACTTGCCCGTTCATTTTTTATCCTAGTCGTTGATCTTTCAAGATCAACGGCCCACATCCTTTCCCCCTATTGTTATTACCCTAGACCTAAAACCCTAACCCACTTCCCTCTAATTTTCCGCCCCTAAACGCTCTCAATCTCTCCACTTTCTTCTTCTACTAACCCTAGCTGCCGCCTCTCAATACCCTTGCCCTAATCCCCCTTCTAATGGGATTTCCCTCTCATCTACTTACCATATTAGTATGTTTCCGCTATTGGTTGATTCTACATGGTATCAACTAGTACTTTCCTAAACTTGGAAAATATTACCACTCTGATTCCGTCCGATTGACTCCTATCTCTTGAATCTGGACGATACTCCGTCTACACGCGTCTTATTATACACCGTGTGAGTCCCACTTTGTTGTTATTTTGTTGATTCTTACTTACCCTAAAACTAGGGTTTACGGGTCTCTTCAAATCGACCAAAAATTGGTTCAAATCCCTGATTTTGAGTTTTATCTTGTCTATATTCTTCTTATTATGTGTGAGTTTGATTTTTTGTTTAGATTTTGTCGATTTTTTCACTTTCCTTAAAATTTAGTGTTTCCATATCTCTTTCTTAAAATTGATTTCCAGATCAATTTGCATGATTATTTACTTTGTTAGTTTCTTAAATTTTTGGGTTTCCTTGTTTGGTGCCCCATTCCCTTTTAGAAGACTGGAATCGCTATAATCTCACTAAAATTGAAAGCTTTATTATGTTATTCCTTCATTATCTCATTCTATACTTTGGTTCTTGGTCAGCTGAAAGCTAAGGCCACTGAAATTCAGGGTTCTTGCTCATCGTTGATATTCAGAACACGGTGGACATTTGTTCATTCTTTTATTTTTGCATAACTGGTCAGTTACTGGACCTCGTATTTTCATTCCCATGTATCTGTGATTTGCACATGCTTCACTTCTTGTGTGCGATTCTGATTGCTTTACTTGAGTTTTATGTCTCGTTTGCCTTTGACTTCATCATGTTGGTAATTTGAAACATTCCTAAACCTGATTTGAGTGAATTAGATTTCTTTCAAGCTTATTTATCCTATGTGTCGCAACTCACTGATATTTAGGGCCTTTACATCTCATTTCTATTTAATTTTGCTATAAATCATATTACTCGAACATGCTTTACTTACATGATTTGTATCCCTTTAATAGACCAGGTGATTTTGTTCAAAAGAATGAATGTGTACATTAACTATGTAGCATAAGTTTGTCTCTTGTCTTATCCTGAATTTGCTATGGTTATATCCGGTCTATGTAGAATGTTTGATCATGTTCTTTATTAGTATGCTTCTAACATGTCTTGACTTCCCAGTAGTTGCAATGATCTGTTCTCATCCTGTCTAAATTTTGTTGCCAATTAATATGGTTGCTTTCTTGTAACACTAGCATATATACTTAGTATAATTTGAACCTTTTCTTTACTATGAGTCTGTGTATAACTATCCTACAAACTTGTTTTATTAATGTGTGACTATTTATGCACTAGGTGTTGAACTTGTTCTTCCGAATCTTTGCTTAGTCTGTTCTTAAAACCTAAAGCCATGTTTGACTATCTACTATATGTGCTCAACTTGACTATGTTTGTATCCTTCAGTGTTGTCTCGCAACCTTAGTTTACTCTCTTGTTACCTGGGCTCTTTTGAGTTCTCATTCTTAGCCGGCTAGAAGCCAAGGCTACTTAGGTTCTATCATTGACCTCCCTAGTGTGAGCACTACGCGGGGTCCAATTGAGACCCTTGTGAACTCTAACACACTAGGACTTGGTCCTTAGTCATTCCCTGAATCTCCTTTGTTAACCTCCCTAGTGTGAGCACTGCTCGGGGTCTATTTTGATACCCTTGTGAACTCTGACACACTAGGGTCTTTGGCACTTTGTCCTAAATGTTTCACCCTACCCCCTTTGTACCTACTAAATGAGCCAGTGGGCTTTTTCACATGGTTGTCTTCTGAATCTTTGATGGTTACTGGGCTTTGGCTATGAAGATTATTTTCTGGGCTATTGTGAAATTATGTGGACCTGAGGTTGAAGGCCTAGCTTGGCCGGGTATATTTTGGGCATGCCTTAGGCCCGCTATAGTTATTTTGTAATTATGAAATTTATTTCACTCATTAGGTCTATAATAATGTTGTAATAACAATTGGGGTATTAGTAAAATGGGTTTATTTTAATATTTGCATGAAATGGGTAGAAATCATGCCTATAGGTGTTTACTTTGCTCAAATATGTTCTGCTATTGTGTGTGTTATATAACCTTCCTATAGGTATTTAATTCGTTTAACATATTCTGCTTCCACATGCTAGAAACCATGCCTATAGTAAATAAAGTGACCAATGCTCAAGTTGCATTACAACATATACATTAGACATTATGACCACAGGGTCATGTTAATTTATGTTCTACAATTCTGCATTTTTAGAAATCATGCCTATAGGGTTTTAATTGGTTAATATGTTGTTGTCATAGTTTCTCACATAGTAGACATGCTTATAGGATCTAAAATCAGTCTCAATCATTAATTTTAGAAATCATTCCTATAGGGGTAATCCTGCTCGCTTTTTTTAAAGTACTAATATTGAACTTTGAACACTGTCTCGTTGCCACTATTAGAAAGCATGCCTATAGGAGCAAACTAAGTAATTCTAAATATCTTCCGTATTATCACTGCTGTAAATCGCGTAGATATCATGTATGTAGGTTTAATCGCTTACAAATTATAATCAGTAGGCAACTGTGCAGTCACTTAGAAATTGTATCAAAAATGGCACTTTGCATGCAAAACTGTCTGCACGTTCTAAATCCAGAATCACATAGAAATCATTTCTATAGGGCCTAATGACTTTAGCTTGTCTCAATGTTGAAACTGTTAAATGCCTAACTTGTTCGCGTGTATTTGTTGCCTAAGTGTGGAGGCTAACTTGAGCCATTATATGCTTTTACATGAACTCCAACTTGTTTTGTATGTCGCCTAGTTTTTCTCATTTTGAGTAACCCAAGTTAGGTCTAGAACCACTCAAAATAGAGGTCCAAACGCCTCCTAGACCATAGGCATGGGACGAGTAGTGCACGCATAAGGCACAACTTAGAATCATTTAGTGCGCATTAGGTAACAACTTAAAGATAGTAATCGAGTAGCAGGAGATGATAGTCTGTGCCCGCTGAATAANCCCCCCCCCCCCCCCCATCTTGTATTAAAATCAATTATTTTGTTTATTGGTAGATTCTGAAAATAATTGCCCTCAACTGCTTGTCTTTCTCTTTATCTTGGACTAATTCATATAATTCGAGTTTGGCCGGGACCCGCAGTTGTGGACCTCGAGGAATGCCTTACACCTTCTCCTCGAGGTAATTTGAGCCCTTACCCGATCTTTGGTGACGCAAACTGGTTAAACCAGAGTTACTTTCAAATAGGTGCCCTAACGCACCTCAAACTTGTTAGGTGGCACTCTCTCTTTTAACACCCTTCCTTTAAAAAAGTGTCATATGTCGAAACCCGATTTTGCGAAAAAAAGATGTGCGACAGTCCTTAATCATATATTTTTTCACATTGCATAACTTATTCGGAATAATCAGCTTATAATAAACATCTAGGAATTTACAAGGGTGATGTGGGGTCCAATTCTTAAAGTAGAGTTTAGACATAAAAACTTCTTGAAGCTCTCCTTAATTCACCACACGGTTCCGGATTCCTAGAAACTTTGATCCATATAGAGATGTAGAAAAATTGAACATAATTTAGGAATGATTTTATGATTATAGCTCATTTGAGAATTTTATCAAACATTTGGTGGCAATTATAATCTCAAGGTCCTCCTATGGTTGATTCCATTATTTCATTACCTAAAATCTAGCCAATTTAGCTCTACAACCATTCCACAACCCTAGATAGATATAAATCTATAGAAAACAACTTGGAGCAAGATGTTTAAAAAATCTCTCTAGCAAAACCCTAAACCCGAGTGGCGATCTTCTCTTTGAGCGTTGCCATGGCTGCTCCTGCCGGTGGCCAGCTATCCCTTCTGGCCGGTCAGCCTCCCCCTACCCTCGCCCCAAACCCTAAAGCCCCAAATACTAATCCCCAGCCACTAGTATTGATACCTAGTACGTTAAACTCAGCTATGCACAAACGAGCGACAAATGTTGAACCAATACCTCTTCGAAGAGCTACTATATTGGATGGACAACCCATCGTCAAGTTTACATAATTAGAGGTGAAGAGGATGAATGTGATCTAGGGGTTTCAATATGCATTAGTTGGTAAACTATCTTATGGTTGGCCAGATTTGCAGCAATTAAGTAGAATGATCCCTGGACAGTGTGGTATTAAAGGAGAATCCAACATTGGTATTCTAAGAGATAGACATGTTCTAATTAGAATGAAGCTGTGGGAGGACTTTATATGATTTATGTAGAATAATCCTTAATACATTAAGGATAAAGATGTATACGAGTATCATTTGAGGCCTTTAATTTATGATGCTAAATTCAAAGTTGGTGAAAAAACTCCAAAAACCATGGCATGGATATCGTTTCCAGGTTTGTTACCTACATATTTTGTTAAGGAATGTTTATTTTTCTTAGCTTCATCTGTGGGGAAGCCTTTTCACCTTGATTTGGCTACCATCAATAAAACTAGACCTAGATGCGTGAGGATGAAAGTTCTAGTTGATCTTCTTGCTGATTACCTAAAAGGTTTTGAATGGATATTGAGAATGAAGCAACAGGTGAAACAAGAATAGAAAGGGTAAAGATCCAATATACTACCTAAATATTGCAAAACGTGTAAGTTGCACGGACATGATGAGTTTAAGTGCTGGGGATTACATCCAAAGTTGTTTGTGGACAAGGACAATGCTAAACAGGCTATGAATGATGTTGATACAAAAAAAGGTAATCAACAACCTTTGATGATTATGTCAAGTAGTAAATAGTAGGTAATGTAGCTGGTAATTCAAAGGAGCAATGGAAACAAGTTAAAGAAATCGAGTTAAGGCTATTGTTAATTAGACTGGAGCTTAAGGAAATACTAGAAAATAAATAGTTCTAGTAAATCATGGTGAAAGGCAATAGGACCATGTGGGAAATAGAGTAAATAATGGTGGAAAACAGAATGAAGTTCAAAGGTAAACTCGGAAGAAAATCATACCAGTAGATCAAGGAGTAAATAAAAAAGTTCAAATGGGAAACAAATTTGCAATCTTAGAAGTGACAGATGAGGAAGAAGAAACTTATAATCAGCTAGTATTAGTGGGAGAAGATGCTCCACAAAGTCCAAGACCTGCAGTAACTGGGAACCAGAAATCAGTTGAACAAAGTCAAAAATCCATTCTTAATAATGCTGGGAAATTAAATCTAGCAGCTCTAGTTTTTAATCCTAACTCAGCTGATATTGGCTCTATGAATGGGCGTGTGGATACGAGCCCTAATGGGAAAAGTAATGATGAATCTAGAAATAAGGAATCCACATCTTAGTGGGTACAAAGAACTTTTAATGCTAATACATTTGCTACTAAGGTAATGAGTGAATTGTTTAAGGAGAATGAGAAGATTCAATGGAGTAGAGGTAGGATGTGGGATGATCAAATTGAGTAGGACACTAAAGAAGATGAAGTTCCTGATGGAGTACAAGATAGTGAAGATCAGCTGATGATGAGCAAGAGGAAGAGGAACAAAGTGTAAATGGAGATGCCATTCTTACTGCTAAAATAACTAATGAAAAGAATCTAAAAAATGTCAATATTGATCCCAAAGACCAGAATATTTCTAAGGTGGGATAGGTGACTACAGGAAGAGATGGGGCAGGTACAGAGGACCCTGAAGGGAATGGAGTTGTTGTTGTTGATCCATAAGGAACTAAAGATATTGCTACACATAATGTGAATGCTAACATTAATAAAAAGGAAATTGCAAAGGATGTGAATGAGTAGGTGTCCAGTATTAAACCACCTGTGGAAACTGGATATTCCATTGGAAACTGTATAGTTGAAGCTGCAGAAGAATATAGAGGAACATGTTATGGTTCCTAAGCCTCGTAAATCCAACATTGTTGCTGAATTGGGTGACAATGGTATGAATGATCAAGTTGACAGACCCGGAAAGGATTTAGATGCAGAATCAACTACTCAGAATTTCCTTAATGTAGCTAAAAAAGGTGATCTCTCTCCTACACACATTGACAAGGTCAAAACTGCTGCAAAAGGAAAAAAGAAGCAACCTAAAGATATCACGGTTCTGCCTATAGGTGGTGTACAGATGAGGAGGACCCTAACCAAATCCAACATTCAGTAATGAATGCACTTATTTGGAATATTTGATCTTTGAATAGTCAACAAGCTTTTGAGAGGCTTATTAAGATGCATAGGCATCACCATTTTTAATTTATAGGACTTATGGAGCCAAAGCAACAAGCTAAAAATTTTGAGAGATATAGAAGAAAAAGTGGTTTTGCGCAAGCAATTGCAAATGTGTCAAACAAGATATGGGCATTCATTGATGAGGTGATTGATATGTATGATATGGTGGAGCAAATGACTTTGAGGTTATTTGTCACGACCCCAAATCCTACACCGGCCGTGATGGCGCCTATCGTGGAACTAGTCTAGCCAATAATCACATATTTACAGTTCTTTCCAAAATCCCAACCATTTTCAAAATTTCATAAAAATATATATATAATTACTGAATTCATTAGGCAAAATAAACAGCTAAATAGTCTAAACCATCCCCAAAAATCCGCAGTCAAAACCTCCGGAGCTAAAAATCCGGAGTCAAAACTTTCGGAGTCAACTATTCGGAGTCTACTATTATAATACAAAACTTCCGAACGAATAATTGGGTACAACATAAGAAGGGAAAATAGAGATGTTGCGGACGCTGAACAGCTACCTCTATATCCCGAACTCTGGCTCTGTACGGAATAGATGGCTAACACTCAGTATTAACACCCGAATCTGCACACAGGGGTGCAGGGAGTAATGTGAGTACGCAGACTCAGTAGTAATGAAAATAAATCAAGTCTAAGAGGCAAGAAACACGTAAAAATCAATATCATCAGTTCACAATATGCACAACCTTTATTTCCAACAGTATATACATAGATATATGAAATCAACATGCCTTAAAAGCCAACTTCAGAAAAATCCTTTGAAAAATGTGTTTTCTAACAATTTCAGAAAGAAAAATAACCGAAGGATTTAGTGTAAAATGAAAAAAATCATACGTATCCCCTCGGGCAAAAGCATGAATCATAAATTGGCCCTCATACAGAACATCACTCAGCACCTCACAGCCACTCAGTATCAACCCCTCGGGCAACCTCACTATCACTCATGCCTCCCAATTACTCATCACTCGGCACTCGGCACTCAGGACTCGCAGTCAGTAGGTACTTGCGCTCACTGGGGTGGGTAAAGACTCCGGAGGGGCTTCTTCAGCCCAAGCGCTAATATTAAGCCACCTCGTGGCGTATCATATCCTCAAAATCAGGCCCTCGGCCTCACACAGTCAGAACCTCTTAAAATTCCCCTGGGGCGTATCAGTAGAACGGGGTACTCGACCCAAAACATCATTTTATGTCTCAATATAGTGTAAATAAGGCTGAGTTTTGAAAACACTTAAGCACAACATGACTGAGTGTAAATCATGAATCAACAATGAGGAGATAGCAGCAAAAATCCCCCAAAAGGTCTAAGCAAGTCGGCACGAGGCTCCAAACATGGCTTATAGCCCAAATATAGCAATAGTCTTTAGACCACAATTTAACATATGATTTAGAGTAAAACACGCAACTAAATAGTTGCTGCGGAGAGAACCAAATCCAATCCAAAAATCAGTGTGCGCCACATACTCGTCATCCGACATGTGTGCCATTCTAAAAACAGTGAGAAATATGAAGTCCGGGGTTTCATACCCTCAGAACAAAATTTATGACCATTACTTACCTCTACCGGGCCACAATATTAATCTGCGATGCTCTTGCCCCTCAAATTGTATCCCGATTCCTACGAATCTAATCAAAACCAGATTAACATCATCAATATACGCTAAAGGAACACAACCCAATCGAAAACTATCAATTTAGACACAATTCTTGAAATTGCGCAAAACCCGAGCCTCGAGCCCACGTCTCGAAATTTGAAAAACTTTACATCACTAGAATCCTTGTCCTCCCACGATTCTATACACACCAAGAACACTAAAATCGGACCACAATTGCACACTCGATTCCTCAAAAGACAATTCCAATTCCATGCACTTAACCTCCCCAAATTTTGGGTTTAATTTCAATAATTTTCCGGTTTAATTACCTAGAAATGATATAGAAACGAGTTATGAATTTGGAAACCTTACCTCCAAGGTAGACCCTTTAATTTCTTCTTCAAACCCTCTCAAATAGCTCTCAACTCGTTCAATAATGGAGGAAAGATGAGCCAATCTCGCAAATAAGGCCTTTAAAAACATTCTGTCGAGCCCTTATAATCCCTTCAGTGCGATCGCGAATCGACCCACGCAATCGCGATGCACATCCCAGACCACCCTATGCGATCACATACAAAAACAGGCGATCGCATAGAACAAATGTTCATTCCACACACGCACCTCAGAACCTCTATGCGATCGCACCAAAAGCCCACGCGATCGCACTGCCTCACCTGACAAAACTATGCGATCGCAGTCCATACCGCGCGATCGAATAGAAAAAATTTCCTGGCCCAGTCTTTTACTCTACGCGATCGCGGATGAATCCACGCGATCGCATTGAAGAAATAACTGCTGCTAAAACACCAGAAAACAACAGACTTCTTAAGGCCAAAAAGTGCCCGTTTGAGCGTCTGAAATACACTCGAGGCCCCCGGGACCGTAACTAATCCTACCAACACATCCCGTAACGTCATTCAAACTTAGTCGATCCTTTGAAACACCAAAAACAACACAAAAACACCAAAATTACATCAAATTCAAGCCTATGAACTTTGAAATTTCTAAATTTCGCCAATGATGCCGAAACCAACAAAAACACATCCGATTGACCTGAAATTTTTCACACATATACAAAATGACATTATGAACCTGCTCCAACTTCCAGAATCCCATTCCAACCCCGATAGCCTATTTTCCACTGCAGACCAAAAATCGCCAAAAATTAATTTTCGCCAATTCAAGCCTAATTCTACATCGGACATCAAAACTCCATTACGAACACACTCCTAAGTCCCAAATAACCTAACAAAGCTATCCGAGCTATAAAATCCTCATTTCGGGGTTGTTTACCAATAAGTCAACTCCTAGTTGACTTTTTCAACTGTTAAGCTAATTTAAGAGACTAAGTGTCTCAATTCTCACACCGATCACTACGAACCCGAACCAACCGACCCAACACAACATAAATAGACTAAGAAACACATGATAAAGCAAAAACGGGGAAACAAGGGTAATCTCATGGAATGACCGGCCGGGTCGTTACATCCTCCCCCTCTTAAACAAATTTTCGTCCTCAGACAGGTCTAGAAATATACCTGGAGTCTCGAATAAGTGAGGATAACTGCTATGCATCTCCCGCTCGGTCTCCCATGTGGCATCCTCCACCGGATGTCCTCTCCACTGATCCTTCACTGAAGACATATCCTTATGCCTCTACTTTCTGACCTGACGACCCAAAATAGCCACTGGTTCTACCTCATATGACATATCACCCTCGAGCTGAACCGTGCTGAAGTCCAAAACATGAGACGGGTCACCAACATACTTCTGGAGCATCGAAACATGGAACACCGGATGAATACTCGATAAGCTGGGAGGCAAGGCAAGTCTATAAGCCACCTCCCCAATCCTCTAAAGCACCTCAAATGGCCAATGAACCTGGGACTCAGCTTTCCCCTCTTCCCGAACCTCATAACACCCTTCATGGGTGACACCTTCTGCAACACCTTCTCCCCATCCATGAAAGACACATCCCGGACCTTCCTGTCCGCATATCTCTTCTACCTAGATTGCGCCATGCGTAGCCGCTCCTGAATCAACTTTGCCTTACCCAATGCATCCTGAACTAGGTCTATGCCCAATAGCCTAGCCTTGCCCAGCTCAAACCAACCAATCGGAGATCTGCACCTCCTACCATATAAAGCCTCATACGGAGCCATCTGGATACTCGACTAATAACTATTATTATATGAAAACTCTGCGAGTGGCAGAAACTGATCCCATGACCCCCAAAAAGCAATGACACATGCACGCAACATATCCTCCAAAATCTGAATAGTACGCTTCGACTGCCCGTCGATCTGAGGATGAAACGTTGTGCTCAACTCGAGTTGAGTACCCAACTCTCTCTGTACGGCTCTCCAAAACTGAGATGTGAACTGAGTACCTATGTCAGAAATAATAGAAACTGGAACCCCATGCAATTGGACAATCTCCTTGATATAAATCTCAGTTAACCGCTCCAAAGAATAAGTAGTACCAATAGGAATGAAGTGCGAGGACTTGGTCAGCCGATCCAAAATAACCCATATAGCATCAAACCTCCTCGAAGTCTGTGGGAGCCCAATTACAAAGTCCATGGTGATCCGCTCTCACTTCCACTCCGGAATATCTAATCTCTAAAGCAATCCACCTGGCCTCTTGTGCTCATGCTTGACCTGCTGACAACTGAGACACCGAGCCACGAACTCAACAATATCCCTCTTCATCCGCCTCTACCAATAATGCAGCCTCAAATCCTGATACATCTTTGCGGCACCCGGATGGATGGAAAACCGCGAACTATAGGCCTCAGCCAGAATCAAATCTCGAAACCCATATACATTGGGCATGCAAATCTGGCCCTGCATCCTCATGAGCCCGTCACCACCAATAACCACGTCCCGGGCATCACTGATGTGTGGCTAGAATTCGTGATTTTAAGCATTATATACCTCGCATTTTATGTGCTTTAATGATAAAATACACGTCGTATGTGCTTAATAGGGTTTATTTTATGTGTAGGTGAATTGGAAATGGAAACGGGGCTAAACGGATGCAAATACGTCGAAGAATACGCGAGAGGGGACACCCGGGGGATAGCCAGGCGCCAAGCCAAACAGCCTGGGGCAGCCTGGCGTTACCCAGGCGTTAGACCCATAACGCCTGGGGGGACCAGGCGTTACCCAGGCCTTAGGGCTGTAACGCCTGGCCCTGCCTGGCTTTACCCAGGCTTTAGGGCTGAAACGCCTGGGCCCCGGGACAGTGAAAAACCGAGTTTTGACGGGTTTTAAGTGTTTCCAAGTTAGAATAGAAGTCTTTGAGATGTTTAGGGTTTATTCTAAACATATAAATAGACCCAAAAACATCACATTATGGGAGCTTATGCGGCTGGAGGCAGGAATTTCGTGGGAGAACATTGAACGGAGGATTCTACTGAGTTTTTCTTCTCTTCTCTTCTTTTAGTTTTATAGTTTATTCGTTCTAGAGTATTGGGTGTTACATGAATGTTGTAGTTGAAGCTTGAATTATTCTTATTGTTTATCTTAATTGGTTTGTTTATTCAATCTTGTGCTTAATTATTCAATTGCTTGATCAC